>RXPK01002114.1:0-129006 GCA_004143645.1 Protaetia brevitarsis
TTTAGGACCATTAAAATTCTTTGTCTTACGGTTTATTAAGTAGTAAGATAGACGGAGTTAGGAATTAATGACTAGTTAAGCATGACGGCAGTCAGCCATGACCGTGATCATTGTACCATGACCTTTTTTTAGGTATAAATTAGGGTAGTTTTAGTGTAGTTATTTAGTTCTGTGTTTCTGCTGATGATGATAGCTTTGCTATTTGCAGTTTAGTGCAGTTTTTGGTGAGGGGTGTAGGAGAAGTTTACAGCATTACCAGTACCACAGTTTAGAGTATTTTTATTATAGATAAAGAGCTAATTAGTTTTTCTTTTTTTTTTGGCGGTATTGCAGTTGAGGAGTTGATTTGTTTGGCCGCTTGGAAAGAAGGTTCGACTAGGTATTTAGTCGGAAAGGTAACCCAAGGAAATAGACGTCCCTTAACATCGGACGAAGACCAATATAGATGTTTCATTTACCAAAGAGATGTCGAAGCCAACAAAGTGGTGTACAACATTGCGGCCAATCCGCAGATGCTACCTGTAATGGGTTACAAAGCGCCTTCGAAGGAAGCAAAACTATGAAATTTAAAACTGGTAAATATATACACAGAGATTCAAAATGATTGTCAATTCCGCTCCTATAGATAGTAACAGGGTGTAGGTATATGCCGCGTGTTTGTAATGGAAGGTTGAACTAAGTCAGTGTTGAACATAAGAAAGTAAACGGATCTATCAATAAATAAGGAAACGTAACCTATATTTGAACTCGCAATATATAAACGACTATGGATTGGTGTTTCATGCTTGTAAAAATGAAATGTAATGATTTAACTTTACTAAATTATGATTTACAATTCAGCACTAACTGGTGTTTAACTAATTTATTTATTACTTTAAATTATAACATACAATTAGTATAATTATTAAGTGACAAAACTGCATCTCTCAGTTCTTCTATGGTATGCATGCAGTTTCTATAGATCCTATTTTTTAGATAGCCAAACATGAAGTAAGTAATAAGGGGTAAATCAGGCGATCTTGGTGGCCATCTTGTGTCTCTAACGAACCTGTCAGCAAAAAACTGTTGAAAGATATTGGCAGGTTTCTCGAGCAGTATGTGCGGGAGCATTATCGTGCTGAGAAATACCTGCTCTAAGCTCTATTCTTGTAACTCTGCAATAAACAATTCCAATATCTTGTTGTAACGTGGGCTGTTACAGTTTCCTCGAAGAAAATTGGCCTATTATTCGTTGCCTGGACATAGCCAACCAAACTCCAACTTTTACGGGATGCAATTGCGTTTCTCGAAATTCGTGTGGATTTCTGCAGACCAATAAATAGTTTGTAATTGATACAGTCTGTTAGATAATAAAACCAGGCTTCATCCGAGAAAAATGATTTGTTTAGCAAGTCATCGTCCCTTAAATTGTTATAAATCAATGACAATATTCCAATCCCATATCGTGATCTAATGGTAATAATTCCTGAACCGTAGAAACTTTATAGGGATGAAAATGTAACTTTCTTTTGATAGCTCATTGCGCTGAAGTGTATGATAAGCCTATAAAATTATAAAATGTAATAAACTATTTCAATTAATGTTAATATTAATTTTTTTACCTGTTTGTTGAGCTATTACCACAGATAAATTCCCTTATTTTCTTACAGTAATCAGAAATACTATTGTTGGTGATATTAGATGAAAATATAAACGATTTGAAAAAAATTGTAAGATAAATAATCGAAAGATACTACAACACGCACGCCAATGTCCGCTAAATGTCAAGAAAATTCATTTAATGTATGAAATTTGTATGTAGCTAACTTCGCTCATTAAATTGGTAATAAGTATAGATAATTTTTTCCGGAAAACAGTTTTTTTTCTTACGACAATCATTTCGAATCACATGGTAAAACTGCTTCTTTACGTTGGCAGCAAAGTATCACAAAGAGTAGCAGCTTCTTTTGATATTGCATAGCTGCTACAAAATAGACAGTTTGCTTCGTAGCAACTCATCACTAAATATCATCAACCTTTCCAGTTGATAACCATCACAATCGTTGCAAATTTCCTACGTGGATCACCGACCATCACACCTGGCTGAGTTTAGACCACAAGAAGACGTTCAAGTTCTCCCAACGCAACGCCACGCTCAAAATCGTCGACGAAGAGCCCAAGCCGGCCGTCAACGCACACGAAAACTATGCCCCCGACTTCGTTTGGAATCGAGAATTCGGTAAATGGAGTCCCAGGAGCAGAGGAAACAGAATTCCGAAATGCGCGTGATATGCCACGGCATCCTGCAACAGTCCACCGAACAGAAGAGGGTGCAAATGGTGCAGATCGTGGCTCACATGACTCACGGATGGTAAGCGTGCGTAAAAACGTTGACGGAATAATGAATTTTTGTGTGCTAAAAACTTAATTAGCCTCCACAAGCCTCCGATTATAATTGATACCAAAAAGTAATTTCAATAATTTAACAGAAATAAAAAAAAATAAGAATTAATTTGCATTTATTCTATAAAAAATTTCACGTTTATATTGATCAGCCTCAAAGAGCCTCCAATTACAAATTCATTATAAAAAATTATTTTATTCATTGAACAGGATAAGTTTTCAATTTTAATAAATCAAAATGAATTATTTGGGGTTGAATTGTGTAAAACCTCTATATTTACATCGATCAACCTCCAGGAACCTCCAGTTTTGGTATTAAAAATACATCAATATTGATTGAAATAAATCGAAAGAAATAAAAAAAATATTTAGACTTATTGTGCAAAACTTTCATATTTACATTTTAGTTCATTATGCAAACACTTTATATATGTATTTACGTTAAGTAACCTCCACGAACCCCCAGTTATTTTAATTAATCAAGAATAATATTGATCAAGCAAACCAAAAAGAAACAAATATAATATTTGATTTTATATGAATTAATTAAAAAAATGCATTTAAATAGGAGGTAGCTCGATCACGGAAAATATGGCTGTAACCATATCGAAGTGATAGTTTTTTTTCCTTACTGCTACATTTACATCGATCAATTATTAACACAAGTTAAAGTTTATTTTAATAAATTATGGTAAACAAAATATGTGTTTGGGCTGATCGTGTAGCAACTTTGTATTTATATCGATCAACCTCCACCAGCCTCCAGTTATAAATTAATAATAAAAATTGATTCAAATAATTCCAAACAATAAAGAAAAAATTATATGGGTTGATTCAGAAGAAACCTTGTCTTTTACATCGATCAGCTCCAAGAGCCTCCAATTATTAAATGTATTTAAAAAATTAAAATTGATTCAAAATAAATCGCAGTAAATAAAAAGAATTGTTTGGGCTTATTGCATAAAAACTTCATATTTATATCGATAAACCTCCACTAGCCTCCAGTTAAAAAAAAATGATAAATAAAAATTGGTATAAATTGAAAACAATAAATTAAAAGTTATGTGTGTTTATCCAGCAAAAACCTTACATTACGATCAATAAACCTCCAAGAGCCTCCAATCACTAACTATATTTAAAAAAATAAAGTTGATTCAAAATAAATCACAATAAATAAAAGAATTGTTTGGGCTTATTGCATAGAAACTTCACATTTATATCGATAAACCTCCACTAGCCTCCAGTTAAAAAAAAATGATAAAAAAATGGTATAAATTGAAAACAATAAATTAAAACTTATGTGGGTTTATCCAGTAAAAACCTTATATTTACATCGATCAGCTTCCAAAAGCATATTTATAAAGATTAACCGCCACTGGCCTCCAGTTAAAGAATAATAAATAAAAATTGGTTTAAATTGAAAACAATAAATAAAAATTTATGTGGTGTTTATCCAGGAAAAACCTTATATTTACATCGATCAGCCTCCAAGAGCCTCCAATTATTAAATGTATTTAAAAAATTAAAATTGATTCAAAATAAATCACAGTAAATAAAAAGAATTGTTTGGGCTTACTGCATAGAAACTTCACATTTATATCGATAAACCTCCACTAGCCTCCAGTTAAAAAATGATAAATAAAAATTGGTATAAATTGAAAACAATAAATTAAAACTTATGTGGGTTTATCCAGTAAAAACCTTATATTTACATCGATTAGCCTCCAAGAGCCTCCAATCATTAAGTATATTTAAAAAAATTAAATTGATTCAAAATAATTCAACACTAAATAAATAGAATCATTTGGGTTTACTGCATAGAAACTTCATATTTATATCGATTAACCTCCACTGGCCTCCAGTTAAAAAAATGATAAATAAAAATTGGTGTAAATTGGAAACAATAAATTAAAACTATAGTGGGATTCCAGCTAAAATCTTATATTTACAACGATTAACCTCCAAGACCTCCAATCATTAAGTAGGTATATTATAAAAAATTAATTGATTCAAAATAAATCACATGTAAGTAAAAAGAATTCTTTGAAATTATTGCATAGAAACTTCATATTTATATCGATCAACCTCCACAGCCTCCAATTAAAAAAAATGATAAATAAAAATTTATATAAATTGAAAACGATAAATAAAAATTTATATGGGTTTATCCAGCAAAAACTTTGCGTTTACATCGATCAGCCTCCAAAAGCCTCCAATTATTAAATATATTTAAAAAAAAATTAAAATTGATTTAAACAATTCACAGTATATTAAAATCTATTTGTGTTTATTGTGCAAAAACTTAATTTGATAAGCCTCAAAGAGCCTGCAATTTATGATATATGAATTATGATTCATGATAAAGAGATTTATTTCAATAATTTAATAGGATAAACCAAAAAAATATTTTGATTTATTTTGTAAAACTTATCAACATTTTTGGCGAATTTGCAAACGATTTTTTTTTTAATTTCCAGTAATAGCGGATACGTCTGCATGGTCTTCTACAAACGCGATAATAAAGTCATTGAGATCCAACAATCTGGTAAGTTCACCTTCGACAATATCAACCAATCTGCTCAAAATTTCCTTTTCAGAGAAATACGAAGGAAAATCCTGACGAAGCTTGCAGATACTTCGATTCAACTACAGTACCATACACAACACTAATCAGTAAGTCCATATCTGGGGGTGGCTTTCGGAATAAGAGATGTTGATTTGTTTTATTTACAGCGACCACTTTGAAACCGACTAAATGCCCCCACCTAGGACGCTATGACCTAGCGATCAACACAATACCGAACGAGAAGAGGCGAAAAAGACAACAACCAGGTAATTGATTCATTAATTTTTCCTTTTGACCATAAATAATTCTCCAATATTCCAGCTTTAGATCAGATGCCCGCAGTGACACCAGCTGAATGCGAATCGCACGACTATGAGTCATTATCTGTGGGTTGTAGCACGTCCCAAGAACAAATGGAGTTCAAAACACCATGCCCGGATCATCCGACAGTAGGTGAGTTGGAAAATCTGGAAAAAAAAAATCATTAAACTTATTTTTTCGTAATAAATTGCCATAAAAAATACATTCCTTCCACAATCTAGGATATAACTGTCACGGAAGTTGGTACGAGAACAACACTTACTACGTCATTACCACCCCAATAGCGAGAAAATCCACTGATAACATCAGATATTGCATGATGTACACTTTAACACCCTTAAACCAAGGTGCTATGGTGGAAAATGGAGCCCTCAGGAATGGTGGACCACATCTGCTGAGATTATCCGGGGTTTTGGGCAATTGCAATAGGGATATCACCCCTGGAGTTAAAGGAAATTGGGCCTTCAATTTTACTAGCGAAGGTAAGTCTGTTGTCGTCGAAAATTTTTGGTTATTTTCATAATTTTGCAACCCAACACTAATCTGGCTCCATTTGATACAGTTTTATTCTCTTTTAAAAACTTAGCCTCCTCTAGCCTCCAATCAAACCTCACTGAAATATAATCTTTATGCTTGAACTTATTGGGTGCTATTTTCATAGTTACACGTTATCTTGTTATAATATTCCTTTTAGTTGCTGTACCGTTTCTTTTTAATATAGATTTTTATTTTCTGACAAAAATAGCCTCCAATACCCCAAATAGCCCTTTTTTACAATTTTGCAACCCAACACTAATCTGGTTCCATTTATTACAGTTTTATTCTCTTTTAAAAACTTAGCCTCCTCTAGCCTCCAATCAAACCTCACTGAAATATAATCCTTATGCTTAAACTTATTGGGTGCACTATTTTGTCATACGTTATCTTGCTATAATATTCCTTTTAGTTGCTGTACCGTTTCTTTTTAATATAGATTTTTATTTTCTGACAAAAATAGCCTCCAATACCCCAATAGCCCTTTTTGCAATTTTGCAACCCAACACTAATCTGGTTCCATTTGTTACAGTTTTATTATCTTTAAAAACTTAGCCTCCTCTAGCCTCCAATCAAACCTCACTGAAATATAATCCTTATGCTTGAACTTATTGGGTGCTATTTTGTCATACGTTATCTTGCTATAATATTCCTTTTAGTTGCTGTACCGTTTCTTTTTAATATAGATTTTTATTTTCTGACAAAAATAGCCTCCAATACCCCAAATAGCCCTTTTTTGCAATTTTGCAACCCAACACTAATCTGGTTCCATTTATTACAGTTCTATTCTCTTTTAAAAACTTAGCCTCCTCTAGCCTCCGATCAAACCTCACTGAAATATAATCCTTATGCTTGAACTTATTGGGTGCTATTTTGTCACACGTTATCTTGTTATAATATTCCTTTTAGTTACTGTACCGTTTCTTTTTAATATAGATTTTTAATTTCTGACAAAAATAGCCTCCAATACCCCAAATAGCCCTTTTTTGCAATTTTGCAACCCAACAGTAATCTGGTTCCATTTGGTACAGTTTTATTCTCTTTTAAAAACTTAGCCTCCTCTAGCCTCCAATCAAACCTCACTGAAATATAATCCTTATGCTTGAACTTATTGGGTGCTATTTTGTCACACGTTATCTTGTTATAATATTCCTTTTAGTTGCTGTACCGTTTCTTTTTAATATAGATTTTTATTTTCTGACAAAAATAGCCTCCAATACCCCAAATAGCCCTTTTTTGCAATTTTGCAACCCAACAGTAATCTGGTTCCATTTGTTACAGTTTTATTCTATTTTAAAAACTTAGCCTCCTCTAGCCTCCAATCAAACCTCACTGAAATATAATCCTATAGCTTGAACTTATTGGTGCTATTTTGTCACACGTAATCGTTACAATATCCTTTTAGTTTGCTGTAAACGAATTCTTTTTAATATAAGATTTTTATTTCTGACAAAAATAGCCTCCAATACCCCAAATAGCCCTTTTTTGCAATTTTGCAACCCAACACTAATCTGGTTCCATTTGTTACAGTTTTATTATCTTTTAAAAACTTAGCCTCCTCTAGCCTCCAATCAAACCTCACTGAAATATAATCCTTATGCTTGAACTTATTGGGTGCTATTTTGTCATACGTTATCTTGCTATAATATTCCTTTTAGTTGCTGTACCGTTTCTTTTTAATATAGATTTTTATTTTCTGACAAAAATAGCCTCCAATACCCCAAATAGCCCTTTTTTACAATTTTGCAACCCAACACTAATCTGGTTCCATTTGTTACAGTTTTATTCTCTTTTAAAAACTTAGCCTCCTCTAGCCTCCAATCAAACCTCACTGAAATATAATCCTTATGCTTGAACTTATTGGGTGCTATTTTGTCATACGTTATCTTGCTATAATATTTCTTTTAGTTGCCGTACCGTTTCTTTTTAATATAGATTTTTATTTTCTGACAAAAATAGCCTCCAATACCCCAAATAGCCCCCAAAAAGATTTGACATTCTCGTCAATATTTCCAGGTTCCTGCGAGGAAGCGGGCACCACAGGCAGCGCAGCCGGGAATTACCTGTTAACATCAGCCTCCATCTTCACTTTAGCCCTGACTGCCCTCCTAGTGATCGTCAGATGATGAAAACAGCCCCTCCTGCACACGTTGTCCGAATATTAGCTGATGACTGACTCCATCACTAAAATTCACACCGCAAGCCGACACAAACGATAAAGACGTGAACCAAAAAAACAAACAAAAAAAAACACACACAAAACAAACGAATATCGACACAATGAAAACAACCGAGAAAAAAAAAACAAAACAACTGAAGAAAAAATAAAATAAAAGGAAAACGATGTGAAAGTTGCTATGCACTGGCGATGGAGAAGTAAATATAAAAAATTAGTTAGAGAAAACAAAAGACTTGTAATATATACGTTTTTTCGTATTAGTGAAATAATAAATTATTAATTATTGATATGCCGGAAATGTGATGTTCCCAATGTAATTATAAAATAACGATTGTTCCTGATCATAGATGGCAGGTTAAGAGTTAAAATTTAAAATTGACATATCAATAGCAGGAGTTTTAAGTTTCTCGTTTTTGATTTAATATATATATAAATATATTTTTCTTTTTGGTATTATTGGAGATGAAAAATTGTTGATCTGGAACAATCGATGAAATGAAACAAACGAGTAAAGGGGGCGTAATAAGGGATTATAGTCAATTTTTTACACGAGATAATTGTTTTCTTTGTGTGTTAATTGTTGGTATTACGACTATTTAGTGGGGCTAATTTTTTTCGATACGAAATTGCGTCAAAAATATTTTTTTTGTTAGTTAGAGTGCGAACAACAGTGTTGGATTTGAATAAAATTTAATAATAATAATAATGATAAAGAAATTCGTTGGAATGAATGTTTTTCGTGATTATTTATTTCTATTATTTCTTATTTTTTTTAATATGGCGAACAGGCTGAGGAAAACAAATTATTTATTTTAATTTTTTTTCTCAGGTTAAATACTTTTTTAATTAATTTAAAAAAAGGAACATTGTGAAAAGCGTTTAATGAATTATTAAAAGAATCTTTTTTTATTTTATTTTTTTTAATACATTTTAATTTAAAATAATTTTTTTTATATTTTTTTTAATATAATAAATAATTATTAAGAAATTGTTTGGAATGAATATTTTTCATTATTTAATTTATTATTTTTTTTTCATTTTATTTACTAAAAATTATTTTTTTAATTAATTTAAAAAAAGGATCATTATGAAAAACTTGTTAATGGTTATTTAAAAAAAAACCCTGCTTTTCTCTTACTTTTAAATGAATTAAATTAAATGCGTTATAATTAATTTTTTTTCTATTATAATAAATGATAATGATAAAATCGTTGGAATAAACGTTTTTCATTATTATTTAATTTATTTTTATTTCTTATTATTTTTTAATTAATTTAGAAGAGAAGAACATTATGAAAAACGTTTTAATTATTATTTAAAAATAATCGTTACTTTTTATATATTTTTTTCATGCAATATAATTAATAAATTTACAGGGTGACAAAGGAGGGGCGGAGAGTAAAGGAGACAATTTTTATTATTTTTTTCTTTAATCAGGTTAAATTTTTTTTTTTTTTTAATAAATTAACACAAAGAAATATTGTTTTTTTATATTTTTTTTTTAATTTACAGTAGGTTTTGTTCCAAAATAAAATATATTTACATTTATATTTTTTTGAGTTGATGTAGTTTTTCATAAAATTTTATTTAACTTGGCTAAATTATAATATCGGCTTCTAACCTTATTTTAAAATTATTAAAAAAATTAAATTTAATTTTGGAATAAAATCTACTGTCCCAATACTGATAAATTGACATCTACTTTGATTAATTCTTTTTTTTAAAAAATAATTTGTCCCCTTTGTCGTCTATAAAATTGCATGAAAAAAAAATTAAAAACGCTTTCCACAATATTTCCTTGTTTTAAATAATTAAAAAAATATATTTAACTTGATTCAAAAAAAAAAATAATAAAAATTGTCCTTTACCTACCCCCTCTTTTCCCCTTCTAATCAATCATATTTTTTCCCACAACAAAAAATAAAATAAACACGAAAAACATTCATATTTCATCTATATGTAAATAAAAATATATATAAAAGCAAATTCATATAATATATTTAAAAAAAAAAAAAGAAGTGTGATTTTATTAAAAAAATAGAAAAAAAAACAAAAGATACTAAATAATAATAATAATAATATCTATAAACGGGTTGCATCTTTTTGAGTATTGAAACGCACTTGAATGAGGGGAAACTTCTTTAAAAGCAGCTATTTTTAATGAATCCAGAAAATGCGTCTTTAACACAAACAGATTTCAATTGTTCCCCTCCTCCGCCCTAATTTCCCCCGCCGTATTTAACTGGCGGTAATCTAAAATAAATTATATAAATTAAAACAAATTTTAAAGCGCAGACATTTTAACGCATATTGATTTTTTGCGTACCGACATTTTAGCTGAATCTTACTGTACCCGCATATATCCTTACTTATTAATAACAATAAAATAAAAACCTTAAATGACATTTTAATTGTATGTAGCAATAATTAGTAGCTCAAACAAACTGAAATGTTTCTTGATTTTGTCATTAACAAAAGCGATTGGAAGAAAAATTATTTTAATAAAAAGATATATATTTAAGTACAGTAAGAAACATTCAAAATGTCTAGAGAAGTTATTAATCTATTAATTATATAATAATAAAAATGTCTCAGCTTCAGCAAGTACATACATAATTGGGATCAGTTGGTATCATCATCTCAAATAGGGGTCAGTTAGATTTTTCACCTATTTATACATAAAATATATTATGTAATATAGATAAATAAAAAAAAACTAACAATGGCACAATATAATAAATAATATTTCGGAGCTTAGGTCTGATACAACGAACATAAAAAATACAATTTAATATGAATACAAATTTTAATGTATTATATATTAATTAATTAATATAATATTTATTATATTCTGTGTGTGTTAAATATCGCAATGTTTCGCACTGATATTTTTTTTAATATTTATATATTATATATTGTATATAATGTGTGTATATATATATACAGGGTGTTTCAAAAGGTAAGCTCCTGAATATAGATGCAGGAAGTGTAAAATTTTGTTAAGATATCCAGTGGCGTTACTCGCTATGGGGCAAAATGGAAAAAAAAATGACAAAAAAAATATTAAAAAATATATTTGGGATTTTTTTTGCACTGTATGTATATAAATACATAGTTTACATAAAAAAATATCTTGTAAATACCAACGGTGAATAATAATAATAATAAGAATTTATAAATGTTAATTATTGTAAATATGTCAAAAGAAACAATAGCGTCCCCTATTTGATGATGAATTATTAAAAAATACGTCACTCACCGAAAGTTTGTAATTCTGGATTCATTATAAGAACAAACTGATAAACAAATTATTATGCTATTGACGTGAAAAAATCTGTATAAAGTTGCTTTAAAGCTTTCGTTTATTTAGACCATTGTAATTTTGTAATTCATGTGTATAATATGCTTGTATATTATATAATATTCTTATTATTGATATTATTGTTGTAAGGGGGGTGGAATTTTACTCGAACTTAAAAAAAAAAACAAATTTTTAGTTTTAATATAATTTTTTACAAAATTAATTTTTACTAAGCGTTGTAAATCTTTCAGCAGAATCCACTCTACTGACCCCGAATAATATTAATTATTTATTAAGGCGTGCAAATTTTTTTTTTATTTAATTAAAATGAAACAAATACATAACTGTGATTCGTAGTATGAGACAACAAACTTTTTTGTAGAAAAAGCAGAGAGAAGAAGTTGTTTTAGATGTATTAGGATTGTGGCTGGAATAAATACCGATATAAATGGGATGGAAAGGGGGGATCTACAGTAAAATCACGTATTATAATAATGAAATTTCATTAATTATGGGATAAAAAAAAAATTTAAAAAAATCTAAATTGTGAGTATCCCCCTTCCAAAATATATATATATTTGAGAATTTTTTCATTATCACTGCAAATATAATAGAATGAATGTACGGAAGGTTTGCCAATGTATTAATTGCAAAAGGGATAAAACAGGTGTTTTATAATATTGAAATAATCAACCGGATTTGACAAATTATTAAAAAAAAATAATAATAATGCTGTAAAGAAAAATAAGTATTTATTTAATAGCGGAATTAATTACCATTTTCAAGATGTATACAGTGACAAGAATTTTATTTATCTATTGGAATTCGATATTAGGGTAGAACATAATTAAGCAAAGTGCTTTTGAAATAATTGGAATTTTTCTATTTTTTTTTTAAATGAATTTTTTGGAAGTGGTGGCGATGCAGGGGGCAATAAAAAGTAGTGCTAGGGAGATAGTAGATGACCGAGGACAGGAAAAAAAATAAATAAAAATTAAATTGTTTTTTTAACGAATATTTTAGGGGTCGTAGCGATGCAGGGGGGCAATAAAAAGTAGCGCTAGAGGGATAATTGATGACAGGGGACAGGAAATAAATAATTAAAAATTTAATTAATTTTTTAACGAATATTTTAGGGGTCGTAGCGATGCAGGGGGCAATAAAAATAGCGCTAGAGGGATATTTGATGACAGGGGACAGGAAATAAATAATTAAAAATTTAATTATTTTTTAACGAATAATTTAGGGGTGTTAGCAATACAGGGGGCAATAAAAAGTAGTGCTAGGGGGATAATAGATGACAGGGGACCGGAGAAAAATAATTGAAAATTTTATTTTTTTAAAAAAATACTTTAGGATGATAGCGATGCAGGGGGCATTCAAAAGTAGTGCTAATGGGGATAATCGATGACAGGGGACAGGGAAAAAAAACTAATTGAAAAATTTAATTATTTTTTTAACAAATACTTTAGGATGGTAGCGATGCAGGCGAGTGAAAAATGAAATTTTTTTTTAAGGCGGAAATGGAGAAAGGGGAGAACAATTGAGGAAACTTAAAAATTTTAAATATTTTTTTAATTATTATAATAGCTTTTTATTTATTTAAATATTTAATTAATTGTTTGTGGACTAAAAAAATATATATATAACCAAACAAGGAGGCTGACAGAAGCGGGAAAGGGGGAGTAGGATACAGGATGACAAAATTATTTAAAATATTTTTTTTAATATATTTATTTTGTGTGTATTATTTTGGCAATAAAATCGAATATTTTTCAACCAGGCTGACAGAAGTGAGGAAGGGAGAGTAGGATACAGGATAATAAAATTATTAAAATTATTTTTTTATATTTTATTTTATTTTAAGCGAAGGGGTTGGGAATATTATATTATTTTGGCAATAAAATCGAATATTTGTCAACGAGGCTGACAGAAGTGAAGAAGGGGGAGTAGGATACAGGATGATAAAATTATTAATTTTTTTTTATATTTTATTTTATTTTTTTTTTTAAGCGAAGGGATTGGAAATAATATATTATTTTGGCAATAAAATCGAATATTTTTCAACAAGGCTGACAGAAGTGAGAAAGGGGGAGTAGGATACTGGATGATAAAATTATTAAAATTATTTTTTTTTTTTTTTTATTTTATTTTATTTTATTTTTAAGCGAAGGGATTGGCAATAATATATTATTTTAGCAATAAAATCAAATATTTGTCAACGAGGCTGACAGAAGTGAGGAAGGGGAAGTAGGATACAGCATGATAAAATTATTAAAAATTATTTTTTTTTTTTATTTTTTTTTTTTAAGCGAAGGGATTGGAAATAATATATTATTTTTTTTTAATTATACAAAGGAAAATAATTTAAAATTCATAAAGAATATCAAACAAGATAAAAGAAAGAGTAGAAGCAAGATTGAATAGGGGGCACCCCCTAAATCTCAAAAATACTTCTGAAATAATTTAAAAAAAATATCTGCATA
Source organism: Protaetia brevitarsis (assembly GCA_004143645.1). Lineage (NCBI taxonomy): Eukaryota > Metazoa > Arthropoda > Insecta > Coleoptera > Scarabaeidae > Protaetia > Protaetia brevitarsis. The sequence continues at coordinate 13,770 of RXPK01002114.1, forward strand.
AATATAAATCTAGTTAGCAAACACTAATTCTCTATTTTATTTCCTATCTTGTCACTGTATATTTTTTCTCATTCAAATTTTTAAAAATATATAATATAATGTCTCCTATTAAAAATATAATAATAATTTTTTACTGCAAAATCGATCTAGGAATTCCAAGCATAGAATAATAAAAAAACTAAAAATAAAAAAAATTATCATAGCAATCCATCCCGTTTTGAATTTACTATTATAAACGTTATATTAGACTTTCATTGAACGAGGAACAGATATGTGGTACAAATTGACTGGGATAAACGAGAAAGTATACAAAAAGGACGATTATAAAAACTTAGCGAAAAGCAGAGAAGAAATATAGTAAAACGAAAACACGAGAAATGAGTAAAATAATCTAGAAATATTATATTATACTTAATAATTACGATGGAATAACGAAAAAATATTTATATATTTTAACAGATGTAAAAATAAGCAGTAAGAAAGATATTATAAAATTATCACGTGCGTGTTTGTACATATTATAGTAGCGCGAAAGGATTAGTAGGAAGAGAAAGAGGAACAAAAGAATTACGGGCAAGTAGAGAAATAATTATAAAAAAAAATAAACCAGACATTTTACAGCTACGCCAATTTATTTTTTAATACAATAAAATAAATAATTAAAAAATATTTTTTTTTAACTATTTAATCGCACTTTGTATTTGTCCAAAACGTGTGATTTGCCTGCACACCTTGTATATGACTTTTTACTGTTTAATATAAAAATACAATATAAAGTATTTATTAGTTAATTTTTGCCGAATTCACTGTTTTTTCATGTACACTAAATATAGATCTTTATTGTGACGAATTTAATGTTTATACAAATTCTGTTATTATTATTATTATTAAAATGTGAGTGAGACTGGATGAATTGAGAATCTAGGCAGCTTATAAGGGCAAGACTTTTATTTATTAAAATAAAGAAAAATATTTCCTGACAAAAATTTTGCACGTTGAACATAAAAAAAAAATTCGTGGACTCCTAGTAAATAATATTTAAAAAATATTTTATAATAATTAAGAAAAAATTCTAATATTACAAGAAGATCCCTGAGAAAATACGAAAAATAACTTGTGAATATATGTTATATAATTTTAAACGCATAAAAACGACATTTTTGTATATTATTGTAAATAAAAATGTATTTGTTATATAATATTAATATTATTACTATTATTAATTAATTAATTATTATATATATTTTTTTCTAATATCGTTGTTATAGATAAATATATCCATATTTTTTTTTAACATTATAACACACTTATTTAAAGTATGTCTCAAAAAGAAATTAGGGTTGAAAAAGAAATTTACGAAAAAAAAATAATTATATTTCCAGTAAATGTGGGAGAAAGTGTTAAAATATTTTGAACAAAAACATATTTTTAACAATATTGTAATATATTTTCATTATTATTACTACAATAAAATATAAATTAATAATATTAACATTTCAAGAAGCTAAATTAACAACGAATACAATACAGAAAAAAGAGATAAACATAAATATAGATGAAGTCAAGGAGTATCTAATATATTAACAATTAAAACAAAAACAATCCACCAAGTAAATAGCTGCTTCTCGGTGAACTTTAGTATTATTAACTAGAAAACGGAATACGGATGAAAGTGAAATTAATGATAAAATATAAATAAATGCTTAATAAAATAAAAATTATCAATGAGATATTTCTTTTCTAAATTTTCTTTAGCATTGATAATGATTTGCAATTCTATAGGCAGTTTGTTGTACAAAACAGGAATTAACACCTTAAGGCTTAAGGGTTCTATATATTTTGATTATTATTGCTACAATTTCAGATATCATCAAAAATAGCTTTTTTGTTTTTTATTTAATTATATATGTATTTTATTTCTTTCCTAATTTTAATTTTTAACTAAATTTGACAATGATTTTGTTTTATTCATTTGTTTGAGTACAACAATTATTATATATTGTTTGTCTGTATTAATAGTTTTTCTGTGTTAGAAAAGTGTCCTTTCTTTTGAATTCTACCTACTGATGCTGGTAAAAATCTTTAATTATTATTAATAGTTTTGTTAATCAATAAAAATTATTACATACAATATAAACTCAAAAATACATACACAAGAGGCATATATAAATAAAATACATATAAATTAAATAATATAGACATTTCAAGAACCAGAAATTAACAACGAATACAATACAGAAAACAGAGATAAACATAAATATAGATGAAGTCAAGGAGTATCTAATATATTAACAATTAAAACAAAAACAATCCACCAAGTAAATAGCTGCTTGTCGGTGAACTTTAGTATTATTCAGTAGAAAATGGAATACGGATGAAATGGAAATTAATGATAAAATATAAATAAATGCTTAATATTAAAATTATCAAAAATATTTTTTTCTATTTTTTTTAGCATTATATGATTTGGGACTTTATCTAAGGCAGTTGTTGTACAAAACAGGAATTAACACCTTAAGGCTTAAGGGTTCTATATATTTTTGATTATTGGTACTACAATTTCAGATATCATCAAAAATAGCCTTTTTTGTTATTATTTAATTATATATATGTATTTTATTTCTTTCCAAATTTTAATTTTTAACTAAATTTGACAATGATTTTGTTTTATTTATTTATTTGAGTACAGCAAATATTATTATTATTTAGTTGCCTTAATAATTCTATTAATCAGTCAAAATTGATATATATATAATATAAACTCAAAAATACATACATAAAGAGGCATATTTTTTCCAAATTTTCTTTAGCATTGATAATAATTTGCATGACTTTAATTCTATAGGCAGTGTGCTGTACAAAACAGGAATTAACACCTTAAGGCTTAAGGGTTCTATATATTTTTGATTATTATTGCTACAATTTCAGATATCATCAAAAATACCCTTTTTTGTTTTTTAATTTAATTTATTTATTTATCTTTCAAATTTTAATTTAACTAAATTTGACAAGATTTGTTTATTATTTATTTGCTTACGCAATATATTCTTATTTAGTTGCCTTAATAATTCTATTAATCAGTCAAAATTGATATATATATAATATAAACTCAAAAATACATACATAAAGAGGCATATTTTTTCCAAATTTCCTTTAGCATTGATAATGATTTGCATGACTTTAATTCTATAGGCAGTTTGGTGTACAAAACAGGAATTAACACCTTAAGGCTTAAGGGTTCTATCTATTTTTGATTATTATTGCACATTTAGATATATAAACATAGCCTTTTTTGTTTTTATTTAATTACACATATATATGTATTTTATTTCTTTCCAAATTTTAATTTTTAACTAAATTTGACAACGATTTTGTTTTATTTATTTGTTTAAGTACAGCAAATATTATTGATATATACAATATAAACTCAAAAATACGTACATAAAGAGGCATATTTTTTTCAAAATTTCCTTTAGCTTTGATAATAATTTGCACGACTTTTATTAATATCATTAAGATCTTCTTGACTAAACATGTTAATAATATTATTTTCTTGTCAATCAATATGGGGTTCAAATGGGGTTTCAATTTCTATTTTCACAGCTAATTATTTGTGTGGAATTTCCAAAATTTACCAATAAATAGAGTATGATTAATCAAAATTGCCCTTGATTAGATTCTACCTGCAGCTGGTAAAAAAATCTTTTAATGACAGCAATAATTCTATATGCACCCTTGTTCAGCTTTCAATATCTATTTTTATATTTTTTAATAGTTTTTCTATGTCTTAGAGAGATGTCTTTCATTGACTTCTACCTGCTGCTGTAAAAAAAAATGTACTGACAACAATAATTTTGAACCAAAAAAAAGATATCAAGAAAAAAAAAGTAATTAAATCAAATAATCACCTCCTGAATTAATTCTAATTTAATTTATTTGACGTGCAAATCTTCAATAATAGCGAATCTACCTTGAAAACGACTTTTTTTTTTATATTTAGTTTACCAGGTTGGCATTTTTTCTGCGCTTTACATTTTCAAGTCTCCCAACATTTAACTATAAGAAACGTGTTGTATATGCCAAAAAAAACTGCTTTTTTACATTTTCTTATACAATACAGTGTGTCCAACCGAAACTGGGTCATTTGATTTTTTTTTGCCACCTTGCAATATTTTTTTATAATTTCATACAAGAAATGCTAATATTTCAAAAAAAAATATCAAGAATAGGTAGGTATAACAGACCCTAATATTAATCGATGTAAAATTTCGCTGCATTCAAAGCTGTGGTAAAAAGTAGTAGAAGTTCTATTCGTTTTAAAGGTATCCCATCGAAGATGCAGTTTTTTGAACACCCTGTACGTGATTCGGTGATTATTGCTATACTATAACATCTTATATTACATCTTTGTACTACATCGACATTAGTAGAACTACTAAATAACTGATACCTTGTCAACTATATAATTTTATTTTAAAGAGTGTAAACGTCAAAAATTTAACAAAATTGCAAATATCTCAAAAAGCTGTGAAGTTTAGGATTGAAAACCCTCATATAATGACACGATATATTCATTAGACTGATAAAAATTGCACCCATTCCATTTAAAATTCAAAAATTGATATCAACACCCTGTATATTGATTGATGAAAGTGCTATAAAGTTGAAAGAATTTTCCTTAAATAGGCCACAGTGGGCCGTGATTACACTGTAAATTTCAAAATAAAATTCCTACTGGAAGTTAAAAAAAAAAAAATCTAATGACCCCTTTCGATGGGACAGCCTGTATGTCTTTCTTTTTTTTTTAAATGAAGGAAGAAAGAATTTACTTACATAGTGTGTACTATAATAATGCCTGTATATTTTTTTTTCTTAAATAAATATTTAATTTAAAATGACATAATACCCTCAAGAGGAGAGTGACGTTTAATTGATCGTCAATATGACGTAATATCTACTAGGCCATTAAACGTCATTTACGTCACTCCTTACCGGGGACGTATGCGTATATAATAAAATATTGCATGTAACGATGTGAATATATTTTTTACTTGCTGTGATGATATGTAAATTTAAAATAATAAAAAAAAAACTATAAGGAGACGATACGACACAAATATAAATTGATACTATACATACATTTTAAATAAAGACACAGCTTTCTATAATATATCCTTAATACATACTTAAACACAAACAAAAAAAAAAAAACTTGGGACAACTACGATAATGTATTTAATTATGTAATAGCTGATTAAGGATTTTACCAAAAAACCACGAAAAAAGATACGAACGTAAAGATCACAATTTTTTTACAAACACTCATATTATTTTTATTGTCCATTTCGGATCCCTCTCATAATATGAATGTTTGCTTTTAAGTACCAAAAAAAGATCGAAGTTGAAAAATCATATTATAACAGAAAACACAACAAAAACTATTTAATATTACGGTATCCCCATATTGTTCTCTTTGTGTGTGAATTCTCTTTTTTATTTATTGTACTAAATATTTTTAAACGCCACATATTTTGCCAATTTTTACTATTACTATACATATATTGTAAATGAATGTGAAAGGATCGCGTTTGTTTTTGAGATATTCGGAGCGATTTGTAACAATTTTGATAAATTGGGGAAAGAGAGCGAATAATATTTAATAACTCCTTCAAAACGATTGGGAAATCTTCAAATGGTATGGATATTATTGATTTGTACCGTCGATGGATTTTTCGATTCCATTAAATACTAAATAACTCTACCACCCTTTACCAACCAACCTAACGATAAAATTATGAATAATGAAAAAAAAAAAAATATTGCATACTTAGTGTGTCCAACATTTTTTATGCTTATCATAATATATAAATATAAAAATATATATATAATGAATATATTATATATATTGTAAGGGTTACAATTATTATATTTTGACTATAAAAAAAATAAAAATGAAAATATATACAAAAAAAAGACCTTTTATTTATTATTCCTTTTCCGCCAAAGACAAACATACAAATGAATGAAATACAAGGTGAATCACGAAAAGCGTCCATTATAAATTCTTGAATTTGCAATGATATCTAGATAAAAAAATCATTCATTAATACTAAACGTATTTTTTTTTTTTCAATAGAACGCCCTGTATATTTTTACACTATGTAATGCAGAATTGAATTCTCTATCGAAGCTATAGTGTTTATGTAACTATCTTTTCGTTCTCTTTAGGATTGATTTAATTTTTAATCAATATTTAATTAATAGTAGGCGGTGAAAAACGATTTTAAAGTGAAAAGTTTCGCAAAATCAAGTCGGCGCTACAGCCTACTAATAGGACCTACCAGAAGCACATTTTGACGGTGACGTGAATGAGAAAAAGCACAATAACTTAGGAGTTACTGATAAAAGTTAAATCTGATTTTCTCAAAAAACCATTAATATGTCGAAAATTAAAAAAATAACAATTTGAAAATTGGTAAGGCTCTATAATATGATCTAGGGATGACATTTATACAGTAGCAAACATTTCCTTTTAATAACTTCGGAGTTGCAGGTGAAAATAAGAACATCTTCAAATCTGAATTTCTCAAAAAACATGAATATCTCAAAAATTAAATAAAAATCACAATTTGAAATTTAGCAAGGTTTATAATATGATCTAGGGAACACACTCAATACAATAGCAAACATTTCCTCTTAATAATTTAGGAGTTACAGGTGAAAAAACAGAAAATCTTCAAATCTGAATTTCTCAAAAAACTATTAATATTTCGAAAATTAAATAAAGTAACAATTTCAAATTTGGCAAGGATTTATAATATGATGTAGGGAATACACTCATACGATAGCAAACATCTCCTATTAATAATTTAGGAGTTACAGGTGAAAAAACAGAAAATCTTCAAATCTGAATTTCTCAAAAAACTCTTAATATCTCAAAAATTAAATAAAATAACAATTTCAAATTTGCCAAGGATTTATAATATGATCTAGGGAACACACTCATACGATAGCAAACATTTTCTATTAATAATTTAGGAGTTACAGGTGAAAAAACAGAAAATCTTCAAATCTGAATTTCTCAAAAAACTCTTAATATCTCAAAAATTAAATAAAATAACAATTTCAAATTTGCCAAGGATTTATAATATGATCTAGGGAACACACTCATACGATAGCAAACATTTTCTATTAATAATTTAGAAGTTACAGGTGAAAAAACAGAAAATCTTCAAATCTGAATTTCTCAAAAACTCTTAATATCTCAAAAATTAAAATAAAATAACAATTTCAAATTTGCCAAGGATTTATAATATGATCTAGGGAACACACTCATACGATAGCAAACATTTTCTATTAATAATTTAGAAGTTACAGGTGAAAAAACAGAAAATCTTCAAATCTGGATTTCTCAAAAAACTATTATCTCAAAAATTAAATAAAATAATAATTTGAAATTTGCCAAGGATTTATAATATTATCTAAGGAAGACACTTATACAGTAGCAAACATTTCCTCTTAATAATTTAGGAGTTGCAGGTGAAAAATGAGAACATCTTCAAATCTGAATTTCTCAAAAAACTATGAATATCTCAAAAATTAAATAAAATCACAATTTGAAATTTAGCAAGGATTTATAATATGATCTTGGGAACACACTCCTACGATAGCAAACATTTTCTATTAATAATTTAGGAGTTACAGGTGAAAAAACAAAAAATCTTCAAATCTGAATTTCTCAAAAAACTATTAATATCTCAAAAATTAAATAAAATAACAATTTCAAATTTGCCAAGGATTTATAATATGATCTAGGGAACACACTCATGCGATAGCAAACATTTTCTATTAATAAGTTAGGATTTAAAGGTGGAAAAACAGAAAATCTTCAAATCTGAATTTCTCAAAAAACCATTAATATCTCGAAAATTAAATAAAATAACAATTTGAAATTTGGCAAAGATCTATAATATGATCTAGGGAAGACACTGATACAGTAGCAAACATTTCCTCTTAATAATTTAGGAGTTGCAGGTGAAAAATGAGAACATCTTCAAATCTGAATTTCTCAAAAAACCATTAATATCTCGAAAATTAAATAAAATAACAATTTGAAATTTGGCAAGGATCTATAATATGATCTAGGGAAGACACTGATGCAGTAGCAAACATTTCCTCTTAATAATTTAGGAGTTACAGGTGAAAAACCAGAAAATCTTCAAATCTGAATTTCTCAAAAAACTATTAATATCTCGAAAATTAAATAAAATAACAATTTGAAATTTGGCAAGGATTTATAATATGATCTAGGGAAGACACTTATACAGTAGCAAACATTTCCTCTTAATAATTTAAGAGTCACAGGTGAAAACCCAGAAAATCTTCAAATCAGAGTTTCTCAAAAAACTATTAATATCTCACAAATGAAATAAAATAACAATTTGAAATTTGGCAAGGATCTATAATATGATCTAGAGAAGACACTTATACAGTAGCAAACATTTCCTCTTAATAATTTAGGAGTTACAGGTGAAAAAACAGAAAATCTTCAAATCTGAATTTCTCAAAAAACTATTAATATCTCAAAAATTAAATAAAATAACAATTTGAAATTTGCCAAGGATTTATACTATGATCTAGGGAACACACTCATACGATAGCAAACATTTTCTATTAATAATTTAGGAGTTACAGGTGAAAAAACAGAAAATCTTCAAATCTGAATTTCTCAAAAAACTATTAATATCTCAAAAATTAAATAAAATAACAATTTCAAATTTGCCAAGGATTTATAATATGATCTAGGGAAGACACTTATACAGTAGCAAACATTTCCTCTTAATAACTTCGGAGTTGCAGGTAAAAAATAAAAACATCTTCAAATCTGAATTCCTCAAAAAACTATTAACATCTAAAAAATTAAATAAAATAACAATTTGAAATTTGGCAAGGATCTATAATATGATCTAGGGAAGACACTTATACAGTAGCAAACATTTCCTCTTAATAATTTAGGAGTTACAGGTGGAAAACCAGAAAATCTTCAAATCTGAATTTCTCAAAAAACCATTAATATCTCGAAAATTAAATAAAATAACAATTTGAAATTTGGCAAGGATCTATAATATGATCTAGAGAAGACACTGATACAGTAGCAAACATTTCCTCTTAATAATTTAGGAGTTGCAGGTGAAAAATGAGAACATCTTCAAATCTGAATTTCTCAAAAAAACCCTTAGTATCTCGAAAATTAAATAAAATAACAATTTGAAATTTTGCAAGGATTTATAATGTGATCTAGGGAACACACTCATACGATAGCAAACATTTCCTATTAATAATTTAGGAGTTACAGGTGAAAAAACAGAAAATTTTCAAATCTGGATTTCTCAAAAAATTATTATCTCAAAAATGAAATAAAATAACAATTTGAAATTTGCCAAGGATTTATAATATGATCTAAGGAAGACACTTATACAGTAGCAAACATTTCCTCTTAATACTTTAGGAGTTACAGGTGAAAAACCAGAAAATCTTCAAATCTGAATTTCTCAAAAAACCATTAGCATTCTCGAAAATTAAATAAAATAACAATTTGAAATTTGGCAGGGTTTTATAATATGACGTAGGGAACAGACTCATACAGTAGCAAACATTTGCTCTTAATAACTTAGGAGTTACAGGTGAAAACAAGAAAAACTCCAAATCTGAATTTCTAACAAAAAACTATTAATATCTCGAAAATAAATAAAATTAACGATTTGTGATTTAGTACCGTTTTGCAATATCACTTTGGGATATTCCTGTAAAGTTAGTACTAGCTTCAATTAATAACTGCGGAGTTACAAGTAAAAATAAAGAAATACTTAAATCATTTTTCGTTAATTATCGATATTTAGAAAATTCAATATAATAACTAATTTTAAAGGGCGAAAACATAGAAATCTGTCTCCAAAAATTAATAAATTAGCGATTTGAAAAGCACCGTCTTATAAAATGATAATAATAGGGTTGCAGGTTTTTTATACTACTTCATCCTTAACAACTCCGAAGTTACAGTAAAAGTAAGGAAATATTTATATCTCGCCAACGACACCTAATAAACACCTCAGAATGAAACCCAATATCGCGTGCAAACCAATCTATTATTACCCCTCAATTAACAGACCTACATTAGCAGCTAATTACAATAAAATCGCCATATAACGAAATATCGTATCAACTATACGAAATACCATTACATGCTCGGCACTAAAACCCATTCTTTACCGCTATCAAGACATAATACACTTATTCTCATTCGAAACTTCTATAGTAGCAACGAAATAAAACAACTTATGAAAGTGAGTCAATCTTGGCGAGAAATCTTCTGCAGTGACAAACAATCAGGAGAGAAACACCTTAAATGTCGATATGGAGAGTGCGTATGCAACTTTCTTAACGCCACAGAGATCTGACGGAAGCATTCAGTCGTTTAAAACAGTCGACAGACGACGGTATTCGAAATTGTCGTGTGAAATACAGCAGTCTAAAATCGGTGACAAAGTTATGGGCAAAAACATAGCTATAGTTACTGGTGCTAGTTCCGGAATTGGTGCTGCAACTGTTAAAGTGTTGGTGCGGAATGGATATAAGGTAAATCTATATACAGACACCCAATAAAAGTTGTTTATTGTTAAAATTTACCACTAAATATAAGACTAGATAACATATAAGAAAAAACAATTTATTTAATAGGTAGTCGGTTTAGCTAGACGCATCGAAAAGCTAGAACATCTCTCGGAAGAACTCAAAAATGAATCCGGAAAACTTTACCCCTTAAAAACAGACGTAACGAAAGAAGCAGATCTAAAATACGCTTTTATTTGGACCGACAAGAATGTAGGCCCGGTATCGCTTCTGGTAAATAACGCCGGAGTTGCAAAACCCACAAACATCATCAACGGAAGCACGTCGGATTTCAAAACAGTTTTCGACACAAACGTCATCGCCTTAACTCTGGCTTGCAGGGAAGCTATAGCTTCGATGATGGCTAATAATGTGACAGATGGGCTGATCGTGAATATAAACAGTATAGCCGGGCATTTTGTACCGGCTGTACCTTTGAAAAATGTCTATCCGGCTTCGAAACATGCAGTGACTGCATTGACAGAGACTTTGAGACAGGAACTTATAAATTTGGGGTCTCGTATAAGAGTTACGGTGAGTAGAAATGTCGCAGAAGTCACTTTCTATATCTGACTTTAATGATTCAAATAAATAATTTAGCTTACCCATTTAAAACTGTAACTAAAAATAACCTATTTAAAGATTCACAACACATAACCTTAACATCCTTTTGTAGCAACATAATCGGCGATTTATATTTTATAAATAGAATTCCAATCTAATTCCTTAAAATGTTACCGCAATCCTATTTAAATACAAACCATAGAAGGTATAGAAACGTCAATAAATTACAAAATAAACAACAACGCAATCACGTAACTCAAAACAAATCGTCAAGTATTTTCACAATTCCTCCAATCATATTAAATTTCACACTACTTTTTTTTAAATTATTAATATTTGCGTTTAATTGTATAGAGCATCAGTCCTGGATATGTCGACACTGAAATCGTTAAAATTAACGGATTCTTGGAACATGATATAATAAAACAAATCGAAGAAGTGGCACCGAGATTGCAAGCAGAAGATGTAGCCAACGCCATCTATTATGTGGCTTCGACACCGAGTCACGTTCAGGTGATTTTGCGCGGGAATTTTAAAATGAAACAGGTTCTTATTTCTCGTGTCTTACAGATAACGGAATTGACGATACGCCCTGTCGGTGAGCCAGTTTGAAGACGAGGATGATGTATTTTTAGATCTGCTTTGTTATTGATATTCATTTGTTGTTATAATAGTACAGATTTTTTTTAATGTTATGTATCGCACAGTGTTATAATACATATAAAATTGAGCAATAAAAGCAAATGTTATGTTTAAGACTGTTGTTCTGATTTAAAATAAATGAACCGCCAATAATTAAGTTTGGTACTGAGCGGAAAGGTATTTCCTGTAAACATCAGCTACTTAAACTCATTCATTTCAGGTTTAAAATATCCCAGTGAACCAAATTCAAATTTCCCGCAATTATTTTCAGTAACTTCAACATTCAAGCCTGAAATCACCTACGATTTTGTATTAGATTAAGAGTTATTTGAATACCTTTAAGTTGAAGTTACTATATATAATTGCGGGAAATTTGAATTTGGTTTACTGGGATGTCTTAATAAAATAGCTTTTTGATAAGGTAGGTATGTAAAAAAATCTCTTTGAAAAAACCTATAAGTACAAATGGCTTTTCTAATCTTTCAGAATTTTTTTTTCACGCATGTGTCTCACTCATGCTAGCCGATAAAAATTGATTCAAATTTACGTCTTAACACATTTTATTTTTTACGTGTGTACGGTGTTATCATTATGTTTTTTTCACTGGATCACGGATACAATCAGTAGATTTGTCAATACAATATTAGTACTAAATGTGAATAAGTTTCTTTGTTACTGCATTTGAATGAGATACAAAATAAACTACATAAATAAGCCAAACTTTATTATTAATCGTAGTGAAAATACGCTAAAACCATGCATGGATCACTTGTGCTTTAAAAAAAATCAACACAAGAATCTCAAACAATCAATAATTATCCTTGCTGATGAATTTCACTTACCTCAAATTCAAATTCCACACGCTACAATGCATTTATAAAAGCCTGATGATGCACAAACTTGATTTTATAGTTTTCACCGGACAATTTATCTTAGTACACACCGAAAATTCTATGAAAATTCTCTCTACTAGCACTGCGAAATATGAAACGGAATATATTTTCAATAAAATCGGCTTAATTAAAAAAATACCAAAAATATTTTAGAAACGCGACAGGACAAGATAGAATGCGGAAAGTGGCGCCCTCAATCACAAAGCGGGAAATTGGAATAATTAAGCAAAATCATGGAGAACCTGGATTTAAATTTAAAAATCAATTGAAATCGGGTTATTTAGAATAAGCCATTGATTAAAAATCGATTAAAATGTTTACCGATGGAAATTTAATGTTTTATATTAATTATAAGTCATTATTTGAATTAAATTGGTTAACTAGATTGATGCGCATTGCAGATGAGTCATATTTATGACAGTTGTTGTATAAACTAATATAAACATAACTTATTCTAAGTTTTGATTGCATTAAAATGCGAACTAATAAAATTATTAAAGGAATTGCAACGATTTTAATAATAAAATAAGCGTTGGTGTGTTACAATATAATGAACAGGTAAGTACTTCGCGTTATTAGTGTTAATTTTTCTATAAATTTCAAGTTTATGATCAAATAAGCCCTTGATATTAATTTTAGTATTAAACAGAGTCTTTTTTCCGCTAATTTACTAAATAAAGAGAATTAAATAAAAAAAACAGGTTTTAACATCATTTAACTTCGATCTCATCTATTCATTCATAGGGTAATTAAATAAAACAACCTTTAAAATAATATTTTTTTTTTTATTTCTCATTCTTATCTCCGATAATAATACAATATGTTTTCTCGATTATTACATAAAAACTATTAAAATCATATACCATTTACAGTAGTAGTAGTAATGATAATTACAATCTCGCCTATTTCCTTATAAATGCAACTATGTTAATTATAAATTTACAAATATAGCCGCGTGTTTTTTTTTACACTACTTCCGTTTCTTTCCTATTTTTTTTTTTTTACTGCATATATGGTATCCTCTAGCTATGTACCGCACAGGGATGTTCTGTCCCGAAGCCAAATTTTTCGATATCGTTCCCAAAATAAAGATTCCCGAAGGCAACAAGCGGATGCAGTGGTTTATGAATGCTATCTTCTCACAAGCCGGAAGGATATATATTTTAAGTATGTATATAATGAATGCCTATGTGTTTTTAGTAGTACGAAAGCTCTCATATTATTTTCATTCGTCTTGGGAAGTGTCCGACTTAAGTGTGTGGTTATAGGAACATATATATTCTTTTTTTTTACGGTTTATTGTTAGTATTTTATTATGATAGTGGTATCCCTCGCACATATGGAGAAAATACAGTTACGTATATTCAGTTTCGTTTCATTAAATTTTGCTCATTAAAATGTTGTGTATATTATTATCTGTCTTTACTTGAGCTCTATGCTAAGCAATAATTTCCATATTTTGAGAATATAATATAATTATGCACCTATCAGGTAAAGATCAAATCGTTTCTTATTAGCAGCCGTACATTTTAGGTTAAAAATAAAACAGTAGCGTACGAACGGGGTGGTTAGGGGTTAAAAAAATGTTTTTTTTTCTCACTTCTGCTTTTGTATATTAAATTTTTCTTTTTTTAATCTTTAAACTCCTCTTCTCTATATTTTTAATTATTTAAATCCTATCATTTTTTTGACGTAATACACAATTTTATTTTTTTATTTATTTAAAACAATTGAAATGTACAGATATCAAGGAAGATAAACTGGGCCCTACCCTGCTCAGGAAATATATAATAATTAAACGTATTTTTTTTATGTTATTTTTATTTTTTTTGTTTTACCGAAAAAAATATTTTTTAGTTTAAATAATTAAAAAAAATCAAAAACAATGCTTGGGGTGGTTTTTTTTTTTTATATATAGCAAAACGGTTTAAAATTTCAAAAACCAGATGGGGCCCATCAAAATTCCTATAATAGCGGAGATCAAGATCATAAATAAATCAAATAATATATTTTTTCAGTAATTATATGTAGCTGACTGTATATAACCTCAAATTTGATTTTTTTTTTTTTAATAACTAAAAACTTTACCGCAGAAAGAATTTTTTAAAAATCAAAAGGGGTCACCCCCACTCTATTTCTTCTCTCCCCTCTATATTTTTAATTATTTAAATCCTGTCATTTTTTTGGCCTAACAAATGGTTTTATTTATTTAAAACATGTTCAGATATCAGGGAAGATAAACAATGCTGGGCTCTCCTCTTCAAGAAATGTATGATAATTGAACATTTTATTTTATTTTATAATTTTTTTTAATCAATAAAACCACCCCCACTATTATAAAAAAAAATTATAAAAAAATTTAAAATTTACATAATTCTTGGGTAATTAAAATGTATATTTATCACCCAAAAATTACATAAATTTTAAATTGATTTTTAATTTTTTTTTCCATAATAGTGGGGTGGTTTTGTTTGAATTTAAAAAGAATATATTTTCGGTAAAACAGAAAAAAAAATAATAAATAAATCAATTTAAAATTTACGTAATTTTTGGGGTAATAAAAAGTTCTTTTATTACAATTTTTGTTTTAAATTGCAAATAGAATTTGTTGTAATTTTAAATAACATTAAAAATATTCAATATATTTTATTATATATATTTATTATAATACCACCAAATTCACATTATCCTTTTTTTTTCAATAATTTCAATTTAGATTTAAGCAGTAAAATTTCCCCCGACAAAATTTTATTGAAAAAAAAAAACTTAATTTTTTAAATTCTTAGAAATAATTTTTAATATTTCAAATACCTAGTTATAAGTCAAATATTGGGGGGGGAATGTATATAGCTTAATAATTTCTTGCAATATCAATCATAAAATTTATTTTTTTAAATTTTTAAATTTATTTTTTTTAAATTCAAACAAAAAACTTGGGGTGGTACGTTATTTTCTTTCACATTAAACATTTTTAAAAATTTCAGAACGCTAGATGGCGCTATCAAAATTCTTGCAATATGTAACAATCATCAAGATTATAACTAAATCAGATAATATAGATATTCTGGATTAACTGCATGTAGCCACGTGGCATAACCAGGAATTTATGAAATTTTTTGCTATCAAATTTGAGAATTAATTTTTTTTAAAATTTAGTAATAATATCGCGAAATTATGTTATCAAAATGATTTTTCTTTGTATTTCTTAATAATTCAAGCATTTTATAAATCAAATATGTAAGAAAAATCGCTGAATTTCAAAATGTTTTATCCAGATATTTTTAACGAATTTTTTTATTATAATTTTCCTTTTAAAAAGAGAATACCGCACGAAACTGAATACCAGCAACTAATATATGTACCTATTATTATTATATTAAAAACAAAAAAATAAATAAGTTAGCACATTAGCGAAAAAATAAAATCCCACATATTATATTACAAGCTGTTTCTCTTTAATCATAGATTGCAATATCGTAGAAGCATCATTTAAAGATATAAAATTATATATTTTTTACAACCATATATTTATTCTCAGTTGTGGAGGAACTATTTTTTTTTTTTTGTCACGCATCATCCGTCTTCCTTAAAAAGTATTGTTGCTTATATATCATATACAGGATGTTATCCAAAATTAAGTGTTAATTAATTGATAAACACTTAATTTTAGATAATAAACACCTGATATAAATATAAATACTTGAATACATATCATCTTAAATATTAAATATTACAGCAATATATATAGATATACCTATCTTAATTATTTATAATATGTACACTAAAACCACATTTAATTAATAATAAAATGACATTTTTACGAAAGGATATTTATTCAAATTTTTTTGGTGAAAGGGAGCTAAAAGTGGAGCTGATAGTAAACTTATTTTTAGATCTTACCGAGGGAAAAATTGTTTTTTAAATCGTGATTTTTCTACAACGTTTGTTTCTGTACTAAAAATACTAAAATTACCATAATTTATTATTTTATATACACAGATTTTACAGAATAATAATTAACTTTAAACATATTATACACATTATTTTCAGTATTTTTTTATATTTATATATATGTATATAATATTTATTATTCATTATTACTTTTTAACATATTTAGGGAATGACCCATTTTTTTTTTTTTGCTTTACAAATATAATATGTTTTATGTTGACAGATATAAGAAAAAATATATTTTTCCAATTTTTTTTGCTGGCATTTTTTTTATGACTTTAAAATTTTATTTCACATAATAATAGGGCCTCCCCAATTTTAGTTTTGTTTTATAAATATAATTTAATTTCATATCATTTATATCAATATTTCAAATTTTTTATTTAGAAAAAATATTTTGTTATTAAATGACATTTTTTTCTATTTTTTTTTTTTGACTAACATTTTCTTTTTTAATATACATTGAGATGATTTTAAGATTTTATTATTTATTTATTATAATACAAAATTTATTTTTTTTAAATCAATTTAATTCAGAATTAAGTAAAATTTTCTCCCTCAAAATTTTATTAAAAACAAAAATTACAATTTTTTAAAATTCTTAGTAATAATTTTTATTATTATTATTTAAGATTTAAATTGGAATTATTTCAAATATGTACCAAGTTATAAGGCGAATAGGTAACTTCCTGCAACCTTAAACACTTTTTTTTTTCTGTTTTACCATTTTTTTTTTATTTAAGCAAAGCCACCCCCGTTATGATAATATAAAAAAAAATATTTAAAATTTGTATAATTTGGCCGAGTAAAAAGTGAAGTTACAATTTTAGTTTTCAATTGCAGATAGACAAATTTTGTTTTAATACTAAATAGTATTAAAAATATTCACTATATACACTAAAATATTTCCATATTTTGGAAACCGCTGGATGGCGCTATCAAAATTCCTGTAATAACGAGAGGTCAAGGTCATAATATATTAAATAATAAGTATGTAGCAAACATCATATGATTTATTTTTTTTAATAAATAATTCTTAAAATTCAAATTGGGGGCACCCCCACACTCTATTCCTTCTCTTCCCATCTATATTTTATTATTTATTTTATTTTTCTTTTGACGAGCAGTTTTTATTTTTTTTATTTAGTTAAAACGATTAAAATATTCAGATATGAAGGAATATAATAATACTGGGAGCCCCCGCCCCCTCAAGAAATATATAATAAATGTTTTTTTTTTTATTTTATTTATTTATAATTTTTAACTAAAATAAATTCATTTAAAGCTTTATATATTTTTTTTTTCAATATTTCTTGTTATAGATCATTTCAAAAGTATTTAAAGTCGAAAAATAAATTTAAATTTTCGTAAAAGGCCCATTTATAAATTGATTTCCGCATATTATATTTTTATTCTAATTTTAATAAAATAAAAATTTTACTATATTTTTTAAAAATACTCCGGAATGACTCATTATTATTATTATTATTATTGCGTTTGACGAAGATACAATCTATTTTTTTATTTATTTAAAATGATTAAAACGTTCAAGGAAGATAATGCTGGTCGTCCCCCACCCAAGGAATATATAATATCTAAATATGTTTTTTTTTTACTTTATTTAATTTTTAATTAAAATAAATTCAGTTAAAACTTGACATTTTTTTTTAAATATTTTTAGTTAGATCGTTTCAAAAATATTTAAAGCTAAAAAATAAATTTTAAATTTAAAATTTCGTTAGACGGGGCCCATTTATAAATGGGTTTCCACCTAGATTAATTTTAATCAAATTGATAAAACTATTTTATTTTTTAAAAACACTTCGGAGCGACCCCTTTTATATAGCAAAGCAAATATTTAAAAAAAAACCACTAGATGGCGCTACCAAAATTCCTGTAGTAACAAGAATCAAAGTACTGAATAAGTCAAATAAGCAAAAACACATTCTAAAATGACAATCATTTATAAATATTTTCGTTTAAACAGGGAAAAATCGATTATTCCTAAACATGAAAGACTTAAAACCACATAAAAATTTTGCTGGCAGTGAAATATTTTTAGGGGGATTTTCGTTTAGAATTTCAGTACTCATTTTCTCTTCTGTTTTTTTGGCGTTCTGGGCACAAAGCTTGGTATTTTGATATATATTTGATTCAAACGTCTTCAATAACATAAGTTTTGGATGGATCGAAGAATATGTAGAGTTTAAAAAGTTCACTATTTAAGTGATTTTATAAGAAAAAAATGATTGGACATTTTGTCTTTACTGATGAACTAACAATGTTAAGACGTTATGACAGGTAATTATGATGGCTCCATCTATCGTTTATTTTGCATTCGAGAATTAAATCGAATTAAATATATTTTTTTTACTTGATTTATTTTTTGAATAAATTTATTTATTTTTAAAAAATTTTATATTGTGTATATAAAAAAAATTAAAATTTTGTTATAAATAGTTTTTCTCATTTTTTTTTTATTTCCAGTTAATCTAATCATTCCAACCCAGTTCCTCCTTAATTAAATTTTATTCATATCTACTACAGCAATCATTAATCGCTTTATCGATTTATTTTTTTGAATAAATTTATTTATTTTTAAAAAATTGAATATTGTGTATATAAAAAAAATTTAAAATTTTGTTATAAATAGTTTTTCTCATTTTTTTTTAATTTCCGGTTAATCTAATAATTCCAACACAGTTCCCCCCTAATTAAATTTTATTCATATCTACTACAGCAATCATTAATCGCTTTATCGATTTATTTTTTTGAATAAATTTATTTATTTTTAAAAAATTGAATATTGTGTATATAAAAAAAATTAAAATTTTGTTATAAATAGTTTTTCTCATTTTTTTTTATTTCCGGTTAATCTAATAATTCCAACACAGTTCCCCCCCTAATTAAATTTATTCATATCTACTACAGCAATCATTAATCGCTTTATCGATTTATTTTTTTAAATAAATTTATTTATTTTTAAAAAATTGAATATTGTGTATATAAAAAAAAATTTAAATTTTGTTATGAATAGTTTTTCTCATTTTTTTTTTTAATTTCCGGTTAATCTAATAATTCCAACACAGTTCCCCCGTTAATTAAATTTTATTCATATCTACTATACAGCAATCATTAATCGCTTTTTAACATTTTAAAATTTCCCTAAAAATAATTCCAATCGTAAGTATAATTTTATTTATTTATTTTTTTTTAATTTTGAAGATAAGAATCACAACATCGACAATATATATTTTTTTTTTTAAGAAATCGGGCGTCACCCCAGGAATATTTGAAATATTCGGAGCAACCTTTAAAATTTAAAAAAAAATTCACTTTCAAATTTCCTTAATTAAATACGCATTTTAGAAAAAGTTTAAAGTACGATTAATTAATTAATTCACCCCCTGAATTTCGGGGGGGCGGGTGAAATATATCATTACAATATTATTATTATTAGTACATCCATAGAGAAATCACAGCAATTTTCTAATTATATAAAAAAATTCCCTTTCACATTTTCATCATTTTTCTTTTTTATCATCATTATTTTATTTTACTTACTCTCACTTTATCATCGAAGAAGAAAACTGTTCTATTCTCTTCCATTTTCAACGTTGAAATTCGTCCGAAGCGCGATAATAAAAAAAAAAACCGGAAAAACTGCAATTTTCGCATGTGTATTAAATCATCTCACTCTAACGCACTCGCGACGATATAACCATCCTTCTCTGACACACGTAAAACCGTATGTGACAAAATTAAGCCCGCCGACCCGTTTGATCCAAATCCAAAGTCGAAAATGGAAGATCTTAAATTCGTATCTTACTTACACACATAGAAGAAAAAGAATTACAATAAAAATTTAAATTTTTTTAATAATTTAACGTTCGGAAAAACGCTCGTCTTTATCTCTGCTTAGAAAAAAAAAAAAAAACAACAATAAATCTCATATTTGGAGGGGGAGAGGGGGATGGATTATTACCGGGGAAAAGTATCACGGAATATTTTTTTTGTTTTTGCCGTTTCTAATAATAATACGACGCGTATGTTTAAAATAATAATAATAATAA
Organism: Protaetia brevitarsis; assembly: GCA_004143645.1. Classification (NCBI taxonomy): domain Eukaryota; kingdom Metazoa; phylum Arthropoda; class Insecta; order Coleoptera; family Scarabaeidae; genus Protaetia; species Protaetia brevitarsis. The sequence continues at coordinate 34,561 of RXPK01002114.1, forward strand.
TAAAAAAAAGAACGTTCAGTTGCTCGACGCAGCGATTTGCGGGTTATTGTTCGTGGCGGCCGGCGGCATCTGGTGGTGATGGTGTGAACTGGCGACGAGTTGGTGCTTGCAATGTTCGACTAGGGGCGTTTCGCCGCAATCCCGGCGCGATAGCTTCGAAAAGCAGGAGGTGCACACCCTGACCGGGTCGTAGAGGTGTTCCGAAGGCAGTGGCGTGCTGTATTCGGAACAGTCGGCGCAGAAAATCCGTCCACAATTCCTGGAAGGGATATATAAATAAATAAACGGTTGAAGTCTGCTGCAGTTAAAGTAAATACGATGTTGTAAATGACGCAAGTTATATACGCGTAGTCCATAATAACGTAAAAATGCAAAGTCAGCAAGACAAAAACATATATAAGGGAAATCCACTACAGCACCGGTAGTACTTGAATACAACTCTTCGACCGCTCAACACCTAGCAAGCTGCTGCCCATCTTACCTTCAAACTCTCAAGAACATTGTGTAACTTTGTTATTCTTTGTAATTAAGTAATAAAGTTAATTTTTAAAAAAGGTTGTTAGTGAACCCAAAATCCTAACTCGCAGCGGTTGATGATTTGGAATGAAAGTTTGGGTTTTATTTTAGTATTCAAATTAAATTGTATTTTTCCTTGTTAGGGTTTCCAAGACGTTGTTAATTTGGAAATAAGAAGTGCTGTAACAATTATAATTTTAAAAGGGGGCGGTGAAAAAAATATGCAGGACTAAATAGAAGAAGAATGAAATATACAGAAAAATAATGGAAAACTAATTCAAAATATAATAAATGATGAATTAAAAAAACATAATAAACAGTACAAATTTCGAAACAATTGTTTTTTTATCATTAAAAAAACGGTAAAAACACCCAACTGAAAAAAAGTGCAATTAAAAACGTACTGAGAACAAATTAAGAAAAACCGGGAAAAAAATCTGTTAATAAAAAAAAGCATCATAAAAGGGTACTTTTAAAGAATCCAAAAAAAAAAAATAACAGCAATAAATTGTAATATTAAAAAAAAATACAGAAATATTTTTTAATTATTCAGAAAAGGAATGGAAAATAATTTCAAAAAATTACAGTTTTGGAAGATGAGTAAAAAAAAGTCAAAAAGAAAAACACGAAAATGTATTATTTTTTCGTGTTTTTCTTTTAGGCTTTTTTACTTATCTTTCTAACAGGAAAAAAGCGAATTTCCAAAAAAAACTAAAATATTTTTTTTCTAATTTACGAAAAAAATGGTCAAACGAACAAAATAAAAAAACGGAAAAGGTAGTTAAAAATCAAAACATTTTTTTAATTAAAACATGCAATTAAAAAAATAATAAATAAAAACAGCCAAAACAATAAAAAAATAATAAAACGAGCAGAAAAAATCAAAAAATTTCTTAAAAATAAAAAATAATATTCGCAAAAAGAAAAAGTAATAGATATTTAAAGATATAGAAAAGCGACTAAAATGCACTTCAAAAAAAATCGTAAAAAAACTGCGAAAAGTATAATTTATAGAAATAGCAAATTATTTCATTCAGGAAAAAAAAAGAACAAAAGACGTATTAAATTAATATTAAAAAAAAATGAGAGAAAAAAGCGAGTATTTTTGGTTTTCAAAAATTTCTGAAAACACGGTGACAATTTAAAAAAAAAATTAAAAGTACTCAAAAATGGAATTACAAGGAATCGAAAAAGGGAGCTAAAACGTTTAGAACAGGAATTTTTAAATTATGTGCTTTTCTGCTTTTTATTTAATAAATAAATAAAAAATATCGAAATACTTTTTTTTTGAAGAAATGGAGTAAAGATAAAATTAATATAATTTCTTCTTATTGAGGAAACAAAAAAATCCAGTTAAAAAAAAAACAGGGTGAAATACTTAAAACCCAACAAAAAAATTTAATTAAATTAAAAAAAATATATACATCACAAAAAAAAAATGGCATATATTTTTTAATTTACTAAGAGAGAATCTTTTTTTTATATAAAATAGTAGCTTGTAACCGTTTCCAATTTTGAAAAATGCAATTACAAAAAATCGAAAAAAAAATTGCTATAACGAAAATACCAATTTTTTAAAAAATTGAAAAAACCGAATATGCACTTTTCAGTTTTTATTCAGAAAACGTGAATAGCTTTTAATTTATTAAAAAAAATAATTTTTTTTTAATTGTAACTTTCAGCTAATTCCGATTTTCAAAACTGTTTGGAACAAAAAAAAAAACTGAAAATTAAAAAAAAGGAACTCAAAAATGAAATTATAAGAAAAATCGCAAAAAAAGAGCTACGACGTTTACAAAAAAGACAAAAATATGCACAAAAAGGGCAACCTAATAAATATAATAATACAATAAAATATTATAATACAAAACTATTTTTCAAAAAAAAATGCTAAAGTGAATATATAATTTTTTTTTTTGAAAAAAAAGCCTTTACAAAACACAATAAAATAGTTAAATACATACAAAATCGAAAAAACAAAAAACAGCGAAATATAATTTAAAGGCATTTATAAAAATCAGAAAAAAATTGTTTATATAATAAAATAATAAAAACGTGCTTTTTTTATATGTAATTCAATAAACCTCGTGAATTTCACAAAACTTTCACAAGGCAAATTCGAAGAAAAATTTAAAAAAATTATATATGTATATATACATATACACGATATGCAATTGTTTTAAATCATTACAACAGAACGGCAAAACAATCATAAAAATCCCTTACCTACAATGGTGCTTCCGCCTGCCCAACCAGAATTCGGTTTGACAGCCGGTACACCTGGACACGGCGTGGTCGGGCACCCAAAGGGTGGGGGTACCTTCGGGCAACGTGGCGCCCTCTTCGACCGCCTCCCAGGACATGTCGGATCGCAGCGATTCGACCGCAGACGTGGGACCCTCGCCCGCGCTACAAACGGAATCCACCACGGAGCTCTGAAAATGAAAGCGAACGAGATGATGAAAACTCCTTCGATTCCGCCAGAATAATAATACAAAATACGAACGTTATTAAAACCAGGACAAAAAAAAAGAGGCGTTTAAACTAAATAAATAATAATAATCCTACAATTTATGTTAATTTAAAATAAATATTCGTTAGTACGGATTCGCTAAAAGAAATATAAGAAACAGAAATTCAAAACTCCGACTTTTGTGCTCCGTGTCAATAATAAGTGAGTGGATTTTGTTAACAAATAAAAGATAAATAAAAATAAAATACACAAATCGGTATAAAACACAATAAAAATGTAAACAAACTGTACTTTGCCTATCGATTCCATAATGACTGACCCTTTTCCTGACGGGAAGCGGAAGTATTAATGTTTGGGGGTGTTTTGTGAGATCGTTGTCGAGGCAAAGGTCGTCTGTGTGCAATCGATGAGCTACAGCTGTCATCTTTGGATGACGACTACATGAGATGAAAAGAAGATACGTAAATATCTCTAGAAATATGTGTCCGTCGACAAAGTTAAATGAGTTACAAGTTTGGGGACATTCGAATTTGTATTGGGACGACCTTACAAGAAGCAAAATTACAAGTTTTTTTTTTTTTAATCGAAGAATTAAATAAACAAATCCGATTTTAAAATACGATAAAACAGGTAACAATAAATAATCTATAAAAAAAACAAAAGGAACAGCAGAAAATTAAAATTTCTACAAAATTTCCGGAAATCAATAAAAAAAATTCATTTAATACAAGCAACAAGAGGGAGAATTAAACAAAAATAGATAAACAGTTTATAAAACAAAAATGGGAAATTTGAAATTTGTTTTCAAAAATTTCTGGAAAAAGATGTAAAAAAAACCCAAAATTGCAATTTTCAAAAACAAAAAAAAAATAAAAATATCAATTTCTAAGAAAAGTAACGAAAAAATCTAATATATCGCAAAAAGCGCAAGAAAATAAGATCCAAAATATCGAAAAAAATGCCATGGAAAAAAATAGTTCGAAACGGTTTTTAAAAAAAATTAAAAAAAGTAAATTAAAAAAAATATTAAAAATTTTATTTATAAAGAAAAAAAAATCTGGAAAGAAAAACGGGTGGAAAATACAATTTTCGCGAAAAACTGCCAAAAAATGAAATGGAAAAGCAAAAAAAACTCAAAATTGTAATTAAAACTAAATGTAAATATCTAAAAAAAAATTAGATAAAAATATAGATTTCAAAAAAAATGGAAGAAACTGCCTTTAAAAACAAAACAAAAAACCAAAATTAAAAAAAATAAGAATTGTATTTAAAAAATAATAAAAATGTGAATATAAAAAAACGAAAAAATTTAAAAAAATAAAAAAGAAAGGAAAAATATGAATTTTCAAAAAATAATGCCATGGAAAAAATAGTTTTCAAAACGTTTTTAAAAGAAAATTAAAAATAAACAAATTTAAAAAAATAAATAAAATTAAAAATTGTATTTATAAATAAAAACTGGAAAGAAAAAGGGAAGAAAAACTACAATTTTCGCGAAAAACTGCCAAAAACTAATGAAAAGCAAAATCTCAGGAAAAAAACACTCAAAATTATAATTAAAAAAAACTAAATGTAAATATCAAAAAAAATTGAAAAAAAAAAATCAGAAAAAAAATAGATTTCAAAAGAAATGGATGAAACTGCCAAATGCCCTTTTTAAAAGAAAAACAAAAAATAAACAAATTATTAAAAAAAAATATTGTATTTAAAGAAATAATAAAAATGTGAATATACAAAAACGAAAAAAAATAATTAAAAAAGAATAGAAAAGAAACAGGAAAAATATGAATTTTCAAAAAATAATGCCATGAAAAAAACAGTTTTAAAGGTTTTTAAAAGAATAGTAAAAAATAAACAAATTAAAAAAAATAAATATTAAAAATTGTATTTATAAAAAAAATCTGAAAGAAAATGGGGGGAAAATACAATTTTCGCGAAAAACTGCCAAAAATGAAATGGAAAATCTGAGGGAAAAAACACTCAAAATTGTAATTAAACAGAAACTAAATGTAAATATCTAAAAAAAAATCAGAATAAAAATATAGATTTCAAAAGAAATTGAAGAAACTACCAAATGCCCTTTTTAAAAGAAAAACAAAAATTATACAAATTATTTAAAAAAAAAAAAAAGAATATAAAAAAAAAAAAAAAACAATGATTCTCAGAAAAATAATGGAAAAAACATTCCAAAGCCTCTTTTAAAAGGAAAGCAAAAATAAACAAATTATTAAAAAAAAAATAAATATTAAAAATTGTATTTATTTAAAAAACATAGAAAGAAAAAGGGGGAGAAAAAACTCAATTGTAATTTTAAAAAAAACTGAAGAGATGAATATCAAAAAAATCGAAAAAAATAAAAACCAGAAGAAAATATGAATTTTCAAAAAAAAAAATGGAAAAAAATCCCAAATGCCTCTTTTAAAAAGTTATAAAAGAAAAATCTGAAAAAAAAAAACCCTAAAAAATAGCATTTTTCAAATATAATATCGTAAAAATATTAATTTCCAGAGAATGTGATAACAAAAATAATCGAATTCGAATTAGGAAATGTCAAGAAATGCAATAAAAAAAACTCAGAAAAAAAAGCAGAAAGCAAAATGCAGTAAAAACATTTTTTTTTTTTAATAAAATGAGCATTATTCATTATCGGATTTTTAAAAAGAAATAGCGGATACTCTCAGCAAATAATAACGGGTACTCCAGAAACACTATAAATATAAAAAATTAAGTACAATATTTTCTATACAACAAAAGCATTCTCAAAGTCGTATTAAATAGTAGATTATATGCTAGATGGAAATCAAATCACGATAATGGAATGAAATTTCCACCAAGGAAATAGCGTACTTATTATTTTATTTACAATCATGTTAAATATGTTTGAAATTGAAATATTATTGTACTTCAATATTTAATTATATAGACTTGGTGTTATCGATATATTTTTGTCATGTCTAACATAGCAATTAGAATGTTTATATACGAAAAGATGCAAAATTATATAGAATTAAAATTACTAATAACTGTCAGATACTTAAACGTCGAATTGACAATTTGATGTTTTTGATTAAAAACTATTTATAAATAACTAATTTTAATAGAAGCTCCGGATTTTTATACAAAAAAAAGTAATGATAAATCTAAGAACTATACAAAACTGAATGTCCCCAAACTGCACCAACTTATATACATCCAAAATTACCCAAGAAAAAACAAAAAACAAAAAATTCTCAACTCACAGTGTCGTCATTACGATCCAAATCGTTGTGATTACACTTGTGGCAGACTTGCTTGATCAGGGCCCTCCTATAAGTCTGTAACTCTCTCTTGAGTCCTTCCTCTCTCGCCTTAAAAACACACAAACACGATGATTAAAAAAAAAGAAAATTAACCCCTTAACTATGCCCTAATCATTCGACGATTAAGACTTGCAACACTCACTCTATTCTCTTCGATGATCTGCCACAACCTTTCTTGCATATCGCAGCGTAAAGGAACCAAACCATCGTCTCCCAAATTACACTGATAGGACGAGTACACGTGCTTCTGAGGGCCGAATATCAAAGTGTTGTCCCAACCGTTGGCGCTGGGTGTCCTAGAGTAGAGTGGGGAGTCGAATATCTAGATGTTTTACCGCTGGTGCTGCTACTGTGATGGTGACTGTAGAAGAACAAGAATCGTGTTTACGTTTTACGTAAAAGATTGAAAGTTGATTTTTTTTCGGTCTGTGTGTTAAAAATAAAGTTTACCTATGTTTTCCGTGGATGAATTTGATATTTTGGGCGCAAGTTTTGCAAATATCTCCATTCCCGTTGTATATATCTGGACTGGATAGTTTTTCGAAGCCGTTGACTTCTTTCGGAGAGCTATAATGAGAAGAAATGGTAATCACGTACAAAAAAAAATTATCGATAAATAAATCATTGAAAGATTAGATAAGATTTATCTATATATGTATATAGATTATATTTTTTAGTGTGTTTTTATCGTTTCAATGCAAATTTTAAGGTGGTAATTTCGCAAATAATAAAAACAATAGGTCATTCTTTTGCAAAAATAATCGTTTTTATTATCATCTAAGTGTATTATTATAATTTATAATCAGATAATACTAGAGGAGAGGAGACTAATGAAATTATAGGGCCGTTTCTTCTTCGCAAGAACATGCAAGAGAGTGCCTGTAAAAAAATATGTAAAATAAAAACCCAGTTTTTCCGTTTAAGTTAGTTAGGCCAATATAATACCACCACCAACCATCTCCAAGCATAAATATTTTAGTTTAAAAAAAAAGAGTAAATAGTTTTTTTTTAAATATAAATCAAATTATAAAAAAAATATGTATAAATATTAAAATTTTGTAAACGCCCCCGTATAATGAAAATTATCATAATTTATGAATTAGGACGATATGAACAATTAATCAGTAAGCATTCCTGTAAAAATTTGAGTTGAAAAAAACTTGTGTTTCATAATAAAAAAAAATGCAAAAAATATACAGGCCGGGTTCTAAACAATAGCAAAAATAAATTCAAACCCTATTCTCTTTGAATTGTTTACTAAAAAAAATAAAAACGAAAAAAAATGCAAAGTGCTTTTAAATTATTTGTACTTCAAACACCAAAAATAAAAAGGGATTATTTTTATTTCGTCTTTTAATTATTTGCTTATTATACCGGTAATTTTTCATACATATTTGATTATAAAATGAAATAAAAAAAAAAAAATAAAAATAAAATCCTTAAAATATTATTTAATATACTGATTTTTCTAGCCAACAAAAAAAAATGGAAAAAATATTTTTTTTAAATCATGTATTTAATATATTTTTTTTAAATTGAAAGAAAAAACAAAAAAAAAGTTATTCGATATGATGATTTTTTCTTGTACTTTTTTAATTAAATCGTAAATAAAAATAAACAAAATGAATGCTTTTTATTTTTTTGGTGTGTATTTTTTTTATAATAAAACAATTGAAAAAGTGTATTTATTTATTTTTTAATTATTTACCTATAGTAAAAGAAATTAGAATAAATAATTCTCCCAAAACAACTACCTCTACTATGTAGGTATAACCGTACTTTTTCGATTTAGTTAAAATAAAATTAAAAAGATATATGATGTGATTTTTTTCTATTAAAAATTTTAAAAAAATAAATATTTCTTATTTTTTTTGTTTTAGTAAAAAAAAAAAATAATAAAAAATATTTTTTTTATATTTATAATTAGTAAACTAGAATAAATACCTCCCCCAAAACAAGTACCCCTACCATATATCCGTGCTCTTTCCGATTTGGTTAAAATAAATTAAAAAAAAATCGATGTGATTTTTTTCTATAAAAAATATACTCACTTTAAAATTTAAAAAAATAAAAAATAAATGTTTTAAAAAAAATTGTGTATCGCTTTTTTTTCTAATAAAAAAAAAAATAAAATAAAAATATTCTTAATTTTTTCACAATTAAAAGGTAGAATAAATATCCTCCAAGAACGAGTATGCTTACTATATCCGCACTTTTTTCGGATTTAGTACACAAAAATAAAAAAAAAAAGACTGTTCAAAATGTTATTCGATGTGTTGATTTTTTTAGTAAAAAAAAAAAATCAAATATCTTTTAATTTTTTTTTTTTTGTGCTTTGGTTTCTCTATTAAGAAAAATTTAGTATTGATTTTTTCATTTTAATAAAAAAAAAACCAAACCTTTATCCTTGCTATACACGGATTTGGTTAAAAAAAAACAAAAAACCTTTAAAATGTTATTCGTTATTTCTAGCAAAAAAAATAATAAAATTATTATATTACTTTAATAAAAATTAATTAATAATTTGATTTAATTTTTAATTAAATTTGAAAAAAAAAAAACTAATATTTTTTAAATTATTTTTAATTTAAAAAAAAAACATCTAAAAGAATGGTATAAAATTTTTTATTTTAAAAATTTATTTGATTTAAAGAATTCTTTTTCGCAGTGTATAAATTTACGAAGGCGGATAGTCAATCATAAAATTTTCCTATTTCGTCATTTTCATCAAACAAAAAAAAAAATCTCAAATTAAAGTATTTTTTATTATTTTTAATTTAATTTTCAATTATTTTTTTTTAAATTAGTGTATTTTTTAAATATTTTTAATAAAAAAAAAAAAACGTAAAATAACGATATAAAATATTTATTTGATTTAAAGAATCTTCGCAGTGTATAATTTTGCTAGTATCATTTTCTATTTTTTAAACAAAAAAAAAAATTCTGCGATTATACCCCCCACTACCTCACCCACATAATCAAACAACGACCAAGAAAACGTTCCCACAAAATTCAAACCTCTATCTTTCGTTAATCGACCCAAAAAAACAAAAAAAGCCGAAAAACGCGAAAGAAATAAAACGATACACTCCGCGCCACACGATCCCAAACCAAATATCAATCAATTAACTAACTCATCAGAATCTCTCACCCGCAAACCACGTTCTCTGAGACCAGCGTCTCCGTACTCGTCTCCACCGACTTCAACACATCGACGGTGGCGCACCACCTCCTATTGACCCCCATTCCGTCATAGACGATCGTATTCTCCGACCTACTCTCGCTGGCTCCGTCGTGCACTCCGTATCGGATCCGCTCCTCACCGTTCCGATGGCCCCTTGAACCCGTCCCCGTTGTGGTTGATATCGCTGCCGATCCTCCTCGCCTCAGACAGATGCTCTCGAAGGCGCCCGCCTCTTCAACACGCCCACAGTCGTCGTAGTCGTCATCTTTTGCCTATCACACTCGAAAATGTCCTTAACTAATTCAGTCTTGTCCGTTTCCGGGACGAATCTCCGCGTCTCCCCGTCCTCCTCCATTGCCGGAACATCACAGTCTTCCTCGTCCTTGTAGATGCAATCGCTGTTGCAGTCGATCTCGTCCAGATCGTTCGATAAAAAATCGCGCCGATTCGTCTCGTTCGCGTCTTCTTCTTCTTCGGCATCGTTCGGCGGTTCGCCGACGCTTCCGAGTGTTTTCCGTGCGCTTGGCTTGTCGGATGACCCGTCAGGGGATTATGCTACTGTAAGAATTCGAAATTCCGATCTGTATAAATGCAAGTATTAAAATCATTTTATTAATAGTAGTGATAGGTACCGTGGCATTGTGCTGAAACAGCGTCTACCTAACAGGAAATAATAATCTATTTTCGTTAAAGACTGGCGTAATTAAATAATATGGTATTACTTTGTATTATCTGCTTCTTTGTTATTGTATGTTACAATGCTGTCAGCAATTCCCACGTTCCTCTCAAGTAGGCCGTCTGAAAGTCAGAAAATAACGCCTTCGTCGTATTACGCCCTCCTGTAAAGAGAGGCCGAACTAGTTATCGGTGCAAAATGACGTCACAATCAAAGTTTATAAAAATTCTTTACAATGCTGTTTTAATTTAATTAATTCGTGGTCTTCGTTACAGATAAAGTAAAAGCACGCGTCTCCATTTCGTTGTCAGGCGTTTCCAAAACTTAAAATTAAAACTTCTCTTTTTTTAAAATTTGTAATCAAAATACACTTAAAAAAATTCGAGAACAGGACGCAAAAGCTTTCCTCGAGAGGTGTTTAGTGTTTTTGCGTAAAATTCGTTTAAATTTCCCCTATTCCTTGGCTTAAATTTTTTTGTGAGTGTTGTGTAAAGTTTTGTGCCTTAAAATTTGGATTACGAGAAGATATTTTTTTTCTCACATCGGCCGGTAAGATGTTCAAAATTTCTGCTTAAAACTAACCAAAGCAATTATGTGAAAACCGTAACTCGTTCGCTCTCTCTCTCTCTCGCTCTCCCTAAAAAAATAAATTTGTAAGGAAAATTTACCTGAGCTTATGTTAATCAACAGTATAAATTTTTAAAAAAATATTCAATAAGACAAAATTTGTGTTTTTGTTTCCTTTTGTTCACTTGTTATTTTATTTAATTGTGTAGTTTGTTAGATTATTTCCAATGTCTTAAATATTCAATATATAATTGTAAAAGAGAGTCGTTCTATTATTTCACCATTTTTAAAAGAAGATCAGTTTGAACCCTCAGTAAAGACCTGGAGAGGAAGTTAATTTGTAAGAGAAAGCCGACGAGGTGGGTAAATCAGCAATCTTTAGGCTAACTAACGGCCCTGCTTCGACTGACGGAGGAAAACACCGTTGGGAAACAACTTTGGCTAAAAATTACTAAAACCATTCGCTACCGAACAAAAAGTTTGTTTCTCAGCAGTGGCTCGCCGGTCAAAAGAGCAGGAGGGGTTGTCTGTGAGACGGAATTTGGTTTTGCCTTTAACTAAACAGCTTCTTGCGGGTTTCGCCGTCGTGTCAAAAGTTATCCAATTCAGTTGAAATGATTCGTCGTCGATTTCTATTATGAAAACTTAATCAAAAAAAACGGAATAGGTGACTCACATCGAATCTACCGTAATACTGGGATCGCTGGATCGACGAAAAGTATTGGCGCAGACGTCAGAGGCGTTTGGCAAGTCCCCGTAGGAGCGGGTTTTCGTCATCTGGTTGTGGATGGTAATCGGGAGGTCCCGGGACAAGATCCCAGAGCCGTTTTCCAGGGTGGATCGCTGCTCCATGGAGCCTAGATAGACTTCGTCCATAAGATTAGATCGCGCACGTTGCACTGTGGCCAAAACAACTAAAAGTTCGAATATAAGATTAAGGGCCGGTTTCATAATAAATGTCACTTTAGTACTTTAACAAAAATCTGTGTATTATTTATGGGAACTTTAATTTAAAGCAACTTTAAAGCTACATTATGAAACTCGCCCTTAATAGTACAAAAAACAGGATTTATTTAAATAAAAAAAATTATTTAAGAATTATAGACAAAAAAACTTCGAAAGACTTACTTGAATAAACAAACAAGCTAATGAAATGTCAAAGTAGGCAACCAGAAATAAAATTTATCTAAATAAACACCTAATTATCTAACAATAATACCTTGGAAGTGGACAAAAACAATAAGGATTTAAATATTATAAGAATTATTATGTGCGGAAACTAAACTTAAAATGACTAATGTATGCAATTCATTAACGAAAGTTGTAAGAGAACACGATTTATCTAAATAAACGAACGATTATTTAAGATAAATACCTGGGATTTCTGAGGTATAGTTTATTGGACAAGAACAAAATTTATTTAAATAACCAGATAATTATGTAACAATAATATCTTGGAAGTAAATAAAAACAATATGGGTTTAAATACTATAAGAATTATTATGTGCGGAAACTAAACTTAAAATGACTAAAGTATGCAATTCATTAACGAAAGTTGTACGTGAACACGATTTATCTAAACAAACGAATGATTATTTAAGATAAATACCTGGGATTTCTTAGGTACAGTTTATTGTACAAGAACAAATTTATTAAATAAACAGATAATTAATGAGATGGCAAAATATACAATCAAAATAAGATTTATCTAAATAACCAGATAATTATCTCTAACAATAATACTTGGAAGTAAACAAAAACAATATGGGTTTAAATACTAAGAATTATTATGGCGGAAACTAAACTTAAAATGACTAAAGTAGCAATCATTAACGAAAGTTGTACAAGACACGATTTATCTAAATAAACGAATGATTATTTAAGATAAATACCTGGGATTTCTGAAGGTGTAGTTTATTGTGCAAGAACAAATTTATTTAAATAAACAGATAATAACAAGATGGCAAATACACAATCAAAATAAGATTTATCGAAATAACCAAGATATTATCTAACAATAATCCTTGGAACAGTGTTCCCAACCTTTAAGCATAGAATTTCCCCTCGCGAACTATCAAAATTTCCCTTTTTTAAACCAATTCCACGAATGCGCAAAACCGTCGGTACCAATATACAAGATATGGATCTTGCGCATCTCGTGATGACGCGGTTGAGATCCAGTCCTACCAATTAAATAAACTAGTGAGCTGTTATAGTCGCACCATTCTACCCTAACACCTATTTAAATTCCCCGCCAAAATTTTAGTGATTTCAATGTAAAGGCATTAAAATAACTATTGATCTAATACAAGATGGGGGTAATTTTTATGTTTTAAAGTTGAAGTTACCAAGAATAATTGCGGGAAATTTAAATTTGGCTATTAGGGTATTGAAGTAATAAAACTTCATAAAATTACGCATTACCAAATAAATAGAAATGGACAAATATAAATAATAAATCCACATGTAAATGGAGCATACATTCAAAGTGTTTTAAATCACAATTGAATCTTGATTTTCAACGAAAATATCATAGAATAACGTGAACACGCGCAGATGACGTGGTTGGGAGCAGCTACGCGACCTTGAGCGTATTTGGGACTTCCGAAGAACATAGCTTGTATATTTGTACCTGGTAAATACGTCTTATTTTAGGATATCACAACGTTGCTAAAAAAATAAAATTTCCCACGAACACCATGCTATTTCCCTTTTTCCCTTCGACTTCAAAACTTCCCACGATTCCGGGAAATTTCCCACGAGTGGCAACACTGCCTTGGAAGTAAACAAAAACAATATGGGTTAAATTATGGAATTATTATATACAATATTATTAAAATGGCTAAAGAATAATATCCAATTAACGACAATTATACGAAAACAAAATTTATCTAAATAAACAAATGATTATTTGAAAGAAATACCTTAAATCTCTAAGGTATAGTTAGTTGTACAAGAAGATTTAAATAAACGAATAATTATTTCGTATAAATACCTTGAAATGCCAAACATATGAAAGATGAGTATCTTTAGTTTTAGAAGAACAAGATTTATTTAAATAAACAAATAATTATTTAGTGCACATATTCTGAAATTCCAAACGTATCAAACAGGAATACAATCATTAGTTGCACACAAACAAGATTAATTTAAATAAATAAGTAACAAAATAAAACCTAGCCGAAAATTGGATTTATCTAAATAAACAGATAACATCTAGAGCAAAATGGCAAAAATGTAACTTGACTTCTTAAAGAATAACAGTATTTATTTAAAAAAAACAAATAATTATTGCGCAGAGGAACCCTAAAAAACTGCCACTCATGTATTGTTAGTTGTACAAGAAGATGTATTTAAATAAATCAATCAAAATGGCAAAATAGGTAACTGAAAAGAATGCATCTAACATGAACAGATAATTATCTAGGGCAAGGTGGGCAATAATACGCAACTCAAGTATCGTTAGCCGTAACAATAACAAGATTTATCTAAATAAACGAATAATTATTTAGTGTAGATCCTTTGAAATGGTAAATCTATGCAAACTTCAGTATCTATACTATAGTTGTATAAAAACAAGATTTATCTACATAAACGAGTGATTATTTTAGGGGAAATAACTTGGAATGGTAAAAATAACGGCAACCAAAAGGGGATTTGTTTAAATTAACAAATAATTATTTTGGGGTGACGGCAATAATATGCAAGTCAAGTGACATTAATTGTTAAAACAAGGCTATCTGAATAAAAGGATAATTATTTAAAGAAAATACTTTAGAATGACAAAAAAAATTCCACTTCAAATATATAGATTGTTTAAATTGACAAATAATTATTTAACGCTAAAGGCAAAAATATACAATCCAAGCAACGTTAATTGTACAAAACAAGGATTATCTAAATAAACGGATAACTATTTAAGATAAATATCTTAAAATATCAAAAATACACAAAACCCAAGTAACATCAACTGCGCAAAAACAAAAATTATCTCATTATAAACGAATAAATATGTATTTATAGAAAATACTTAAAATGCCAGAAAAAGCCAGTAACGCTAATTACACGAAAAGGAAATTTATTTAAGTTGACAAATAACTATTTAAGGCTGACAATAAAAATGTGCATTCCAACTAACGTTAATTATATAAAACAAGAATTATTTAAATAAACGGATAATTATTTAAGAGAACTACTTTAAAATGGCAAAAATACCGAACTCGAGTGACATTAATCGTGCAAAAACAAGATTTATCTAAATAAACGAATAAATATTTATGGGAAATGCTTAAAATTGCAAAACAAAAAAGTAACGCTAATTACACGAAAAGAAGATTTATTTAAATTAACAAGTAATTATTTAAGGCTGACGGAAAAATATGCAAAATGCAATGAAAGGTAATTGTACAAAACAAGGATTATTTAAAATAAACGAATAATTATTTAAGATGAATGCTTTAAAATGCGCAAAAATACCAATCGAGAAACATTAATCGCGCAAACAAGGATTTATCTAAGTAAACGAATAAATATTTATAAAAATGAACTTAAAATGCGAAAAACGATTTATCTAAATAAAAAGTAGTTTTGGGGAGAAAAAATACCTAGGAGTATCCAGCTTCGTCGGCGGCGCGTACAAGTGATTCTTATAACACGACGAATTCAAAAATCCCCAAACCGAAAACTGTCCCATCGTTCACCCGCTCCATCCTCTCCTGTTTCGTATTGCAGAGGAACGTCCCGAACAGATTCGAGTAGGTGTGCTGCGCCAGTTTCACCTTTAAACACAAATTAAATTCGGACGTGTCCGAATGAAGCGATCTTTTTAACCGTGGTGATCTCACGCCACCTACCCAAATAAGTCCGCTAAACTCGAAACTGCACTTGAACTGCACCCACAGCTGGTGTACGCAATCCAACCACTGCAGGAACACCGGGCAACGTTCGTTCTGGTCGTCGCTACCAGTTGGGTGTCCGCAACGATCGGCGAACTTGTGTCCGAAGGCAAGCCATTCTCGTTCGATCAACACGCGAAATCCCTTCATCGTCCTGTAGTGCGGGTCCAGCAATAGTTCGCCCAGCGCTACGATTTGCGGTGTTCGATCCCAACCGTCCGAGCAGTGTACTAGTACGGGTCTGGCTTCGACGGCGACAGTTTTGGCGAGGGTTACGGCCCGCTTTCATCACGCCCGACATGTGCTGGAGCAACGGGTACCCTCCAATGGCTGTACCAACTGTTCGATACGGGAAAATGGAAATTATAAATCGTACGGATGTTCATTTAAATTCAATTTCGATATAATTTGTGATAAAAACACGATCCAACAACAATTTAAAATTGATATATGGACTAAAATCGGTTTTACCAACTGCTTATACTAGGGGAAATAGAATTTACTTAAATCTAGTTAGACAGTTTAGTTAAATTTCACATATCGAAAGTACGAATAAAATATTCCAATGCAACTTTAGATAAAGATATCAAATTTAGCATGACATATGGACTAACATCCGTCTCTACCAACTGCTTATACTAGGAAAATAAAAATTACTAAATCTAGTAGGTAGTTTTAGTTAAATTCACATATCGAAAGTACGAATAAAATATTCCAATACAATTTTTGATAAAAGTGCAATTTAGCGTTGACATATGCACTAACATCCGTTCTACCAACTGCTTGTACTAGGGAGAAATAGAAATTACTAAATCTTACAGTTGGTTTCAATTAAATTAGCATATTGAAAGTACAAATGCCGTATTCCGATGCAACTTTAGATAAAGGAAAGAACAACACTATTTAGCATTGACATATGCACTAAAACCCGTTCTACCAACTACTCATACTAGGGGAAAATAAAAATTACTAAATCTAGTAGGTAGTTTTAGTTAAATTCACATATCGAAAGTACGAATAAAATATTCCAATACAATTTTTGATAAAAGTGCAATTTAGCGTTGACATATGCACTAACATCCGTTCTACCAACTGCTTATACTAGGGAGAAATAGCAATTACTAAATCTTACAGTTGGTTTCAATTAAATTAGCATATTGAAAGTACAAATGCCGTATTCCGATGCAACTTTAGATAAAGGAAAGAAACCAACACTATTTAGCATTGACATATGCACCAAAACCCGTTCTACCAACTACTCATACTAGGGGAAATAAAATTACTAAATCTAGTAGTTAGTTTTAACTAAATTCACATATCGAAAGTACGAATAAAATATTCCAATGCAATTTTTGATAAAAGTGCAATTTAGCGGTGACATATGGACTAACATCCGTTCTACCAACTGCTTATACTAGGGAGAAATAGAAATTACTAAATCTTACAGTTGGTTTCAATTAAATTAGCATATTGAAAGTACAAATGCGTATTCCGATGCAACTTAGATAAAGGAAAGAAACAACACTATTAGCATTGACATATGCACTAAACCCGTTCTACCAACTACTCATACTAGGGGAAAATAAAAATTACTAAATCTAGTAGTTAGTTTTAGTTAAATTCACATATCGAAAGTACGAATAAAATATTCCAATGCAATTTTTGATAAAAGTGCAATTTAGCGTTGACATATGCACTAACATCCGTTCTACCAACTGCTTGTACTAGGGAGAAATAGAAATTACTAAATCTTACAGTTGGTTTCAATTAAATTAGCATATTGAAAAGTACAAATGCCGTATTCCAGATGCAACTATAGATAAAGAAAGAAACCAAACTATTTAGCATTGACATAGGCACAAACCGTTCTACCAACTACTCATACTAGGGAAATAAAAATTACTAAATCTAGTAGTTAGTTTTAACTATTCACATATCGAAAGTACGAATAAAATATTCCAATGCATTTTTGATAAAAGTGCAATTTAGCGGTGACATATGGACTAACATCCGTTCTACCCAACTGCTTATATACAGGAGAAATAGAAATTACTAAATCTTAAAGTTGGTTTCAATTAAATTAGCATATTGAAAGTACAAATGACGTATTTCGATGCAACTTTAGATAAAGTTATGATACCAACACTATTTAGCATTGACATATGCAAACTAAAACCCGTTCTACCAACTATCTCATACTAGGGGAAATAAAAATTACTAAATCTGTAGGTAGTTTTAGTTAAATTCACATATCGAAAGTAGGAATAAAATATTCCAATGCAATTTTTGATAAAAGTGCAATTTAGTGTTGACATATGGACTAACATCCGTTCTACCAACTACTCATACTAGGGGAAAATAAAAATTACTAAATCTTGTAGTTAGTTTCAATTAAATTCACATATGAAAGTACGAATAAAATATTCCAATGCAATTTTGATAAAAGTGCAATTTAGCGTTGAAATATGGACTAAAATCGGTACTACCAACTGCTTATACTAGAGGAAAATAAAAATTACTAAATCTAGCAAATAGTTTTAATTAAATTAGCATATGAAATTACAAATGAGTAATCAATGCAACTTCGATAAAAGTATGATACCAACACAATTCAGCATTGACAAACAAAATCGGTGCTGCCAAGTGCTTAATATTAGAGGAAAATAAAAATTACTAAATCTTATAGATAGTTTCAATTAAATTAGCATATTGAAAGTACAAATTTTTGATAAAAAGTGCAATTTAACGTTGACATATGGACTAAAATCGGTTCTACCAACTGCTTATACTAGGGGAAAATAGAAATTACTAAATCTAGTAGATAGTTTTAGTTAAATTCACATATCGAAGGTATGAATAAAATATTCCAATGCAATTTTTGATAAAAGTGCAATTTAGCGGTGACATATGGACTAAAATCGGACCTACCAACTGCTTATACTAGGGGAAAATAAAAATTAATAAATCTAGGAAGTAGTTTTAGTTAAATTAGCATATCGAAAGTACAAATTAAGTATTCAATGCAACTTTCGATAAAAGTATGATACCAACACAATTCAGCATTGACAAACTAAAATCGGTGCTGCCAACTGCTTATATTGGAGGAAAATAAAAATTACTAAATCTTATAGATAGTTTCAATTAAATTAGCATATCGAAATACGAATAAATAATTAATCCAATGCAAATTTTTGATAAAAGTGCAATTTAGCGTTGACATATGGACTAAGTAAAATCGGTTCTACCAACTGCTTGTACTAGGGGAAAATAAAAATTACTAAATCTACACAAGTAGTTTTAGTTAAATTAGCATATCGAAAGTACAAACGAAGTATTTCAATAGAACTTTCGATAATAATAAGATATCAAACTTAAAGTTAACGTTGAAATATAGACTGAAATCGGTTCTGCTAACTGTTTAAATTGGGGAGAAATGAAAATTGCTAAATAGTGCAGGTTACTTTAGTGAAATTAACGTATAGGAAAAACAAAAAACAAAGTGTTTTGATACTAATTTTGATAAAATATGATAGTAAAATAATGTTAACGCTGACGTATCATTGCTACCAACTGTTTAAATTGGGAGAAAATAAATATTACTAAACCGTACAGGTCGTTTTATAATTATTTTGATATATAGGAAAAGCAATTAATGTATTTCAATAGAATATTTGTCAAAATTGTGTGATACCAATGCAATCTACCAACTGTTTATGCTGGGGGAAATGAAAATCCCCAAACTGAACATGTCATTCGAGATAAATCACTAATTAGTGGTCTATATCACAGTTTTCGATGTGTTTCGACATATTTTCTGATAGAAATACAATAACAACTGAATTTGGGGTGAATATGTGAGCAGAAATCAATCTTGCCAACCATTTAAATGCAAAAAAAAATGAAAATTGTTAAAACATTTGGAATTGATTTTGGCAAGTTCTTGAATATTTTCCTTCGATAACATTCATCAAAAGCCATACTACCAACTGTTTATTCGGTGGAAAATTTAATTTTACCAATTCTTACCAAAAAAAAAAAACAAAAACATAAAAAACTCACTTGGATTGATCTGCAGACGAAGCGCACAGCTGTCGGAGGGCGTGGAAACTCTTTCTGATGGAATGGATGTTGGCCAAATTCATAAATTGTATCTCGCAGTTCGGATAATATTCCGGACACTCGCAACCCCCTCCCCTTGCGCGATTAGCCACCGCCGTCGTGTAGGAACGAGCGTCCATGATCAGAACCTTCTGGAAAGTTGCAAAAATTAAAACAAAAAAAACAATCGATAAACCGACAAAAATTAAAAAAAAGAAAACAATCAATAAACCGGCAAAAATGTATCAACCAACCTTCTTTTCGGGAACCTCGATCACAGGTTGGGCGTGTCCAGAATCCTCCGAATGCAACGATGCCGGTGAATTACTCAAATTCGACTCTTTATCTAGCATAGTTTTCGGTCCCCTGTCGAACATGCAAGCGTCCGAAATCGCTTTCAATAGATCTTCGTCCTCTGCCGATCTCCATCCCAGCCAACCGACCTCTGGTTGACTGCAACGCGCTATCACAGCCCCATTTCCAGCATGCTGTTGTACAGACGTATACACGTTTTAGGGAAATGGGAGTTTAGTGTGTCGTATCAGGCGGTAGAGTTAAATTTAAAATCGTATTTATGTAGAATTAGGAGGGTTAATGATTCGCATCGTGAATGTGGTGGAAACGAAAATTAAAACAATCCGGCCAGAGTTGAAAGAATGATTTTTTTTTCAGGTTTAAATTGAAAGTAGTAAATGAGGAAGTCTCACCTCCAAACTACAGCTGGTATCCTTCTGGAACTCCTGAACTTCGCAACGATCTCCAAGTTCTCGTCTGATATGCACGACGGCACCAGCAGTAACGGAGGATAACTGGGGCACAGTTTGTAAGATTTATTCACCGAGCTGATTCTCCAAGCGCAGTGGGTGTCGAATTTCAGTCTCTCAACCTGTCAAAGTGAGAAAGAAAAAAAACCATTTTGACATCCGGTGAAAACTCAACTCGATATGTGACAAAAGCCCAATAATTTGACATTTAACAGAAACACATTTTTACATTCGACAGGTTTTCCATCCAATGGATATGATGATGATACGAACCCAATTTAGCACTTGACAGAACCTGTCAAATTGACATGTTTAAACTAAATTTCGATTTTACACTTGATGGAGAGTCCCATATAAGATTTGACAAGATAAGTTTCGACAAAATCTTACATTTAGATAAGTTCTTTAACAAGTTACAAACATAGAAATTTGCTGCATCGATTTAATTTGACATTTGACAGAAACCCAAATTGACATAAGTCTACAAAATTTCAACTATACATTTAATAAGAGCCCAATGTGACATTTTATAAAAACTCAATATAACCTACGGCAAAAATCAAATTGGACAAGAATCCAATTCGACAAAGAGCCAATTTTACATTTGAAAAAACTAATTTCATCAATTTAATTTGACATTTCATTAAAACTTAAATTGACATAACTTTACAAAATTGGACGTATAAGGTATATATATAAAACCGTTCACGAAAATACGAATTCACAAGTGGAATGATCCAATTAAAAAAAAAAAACCAACTTAACATTTGAAGAAACAGTTTGACAAGACGTATCAGCTTTTTGACAGGTTACAACGTAGGAATTGATTTATTTCGTTTCATCGATTTGACAGAAACTCAAATTGACGTAAGTTTACAACATTTCAATTTCAATTTGCCCAATGGAACGTTTGACAGAAACCCAGTATAACCTTTGACAAATATCCCAATTTGGCAAGATTTGTCAATTTTTAAATCATTTGACAAGAATACAATTTGTCAAGAATCCAATTCGACAAAAAACCAATTTTATATCTGCAAACAAAAAACCAATTTGACAAGATTTGTCAATTTTTTGACAGCTTTCAACGTATATGCAGATTGATTTTATCGATTTAATTTGACGTTTCATTAAAACCCTAATTGACATAAGCTTACAAAATATCAATTTTACATTCAAAAAGAGTCCAATGCAGCAACACTTGACAAAACTAAATAAAACTGAGAAAAATCCAGTTTCGAAAAAAATCTAATTTTCTAGATTTAATTTGACATTTCACAGAAATCCAATCTGTCAAAAATTCCAAGGTAAAAATTGAATGATTTCATGGATTTAATTTAACATTTGATAGAAGGGCGAAATGCAACATTTGACAGAAATCTAATACAACCTTTGACATAAATCCCAATTGACTAGAATCCAATTCGATAAAAATCCAATTTGACAAGATTTGTCAGTTTTTTGACAGATTGAAACGTAGAAGTTGGTTGATACCGTCGATTTAATTAAATATTTCACACAAACTGTAATAACCTTTGACAAAAATCCAATTTGACAAGATCTGTCAGTTTTTAAATTATTTGACAAGAATACAATTTGTCAAGAATCCAATTCGACAGAAAACCAATTTTATATCTGCAAACAAAAAACCAATTTGACAAGATTTGTCAATTTTTTGACAGCTTTCAACGTATATGCGGATTGATTTTATCGATTTAATTTGACGTTTCATTAAAACCCTAATTGACATAAGCTTACAAAATATCAATTTTACATTCAAAAAGAGTCCAATGCAGCAACACTCGACAAAATTAAATAAAACTGAGAAAAATCCAATTTAAAAAAAAAACGAATTTTCTAGATTTAATTTGACATTTCACAGAAATCCAATCTGTCAAAAATTCCAAGGTAAAAGTTGAATGATTTCATCGATTTAATTTAACATTTGATAGAAGGGTGAAATGCAACATTTGACAGAAACCTTATATAACCTTTGACATAATTCCCGATTGATTAGAATCCAATTCGATAAAAACCCAATTTAACATTTGAAAAAAAAAACAATTTGACAAGATTTGTCAGTTTTTTTGACAGATTGAAACGTAGACGTTGATTGATACCACCGATTTAATAATATTTGACACAAACTCATATAACTTTGAAAAAATCCAATTTGGCAAGATTTGTCAGTTTCTAAATCATTTGACAAGAATACAATTTGACAAGAATCCAATTCCGACAGAATACCAATTTTATATCTGCAAAACAAAAAGCAATCCGACAAGACTGTCAGATTTTTGACAGCTTTCAACGTATATGTAGATTGATTTGAATACAATTTTGTCAAGATTTGACAAGATTTAATATTTCATTAAAACCCAAATTAACATGAGCTTACAAAATATCAATTTTACATTCAAAAAGAGTCCAATGCAACGCTTGACAAAACCCCAATAAAAGTGACAAAAAGTCCAATTTGACAAGAATCCAATTCCATAAAAACCCAATTTTACATTTGAATATATCTAATTTAATCGATTTATCTTGACATCTCACTAAAACCGCAAATCCAACATTCGAGAAAAACCCAATATATTCTTTGACAAAAATCCAATCTGTCAAACAATTAATTCCACAGGGAAACAATTATACATTTGACAGCATCCAATTTTATAAGATTCATCAGTTTTTTGACAAGTTCCAACGTATAAACTGCATGATTTCATAGATTTAATTCAACATTTGACAGGAACTCAAATTGACATGAGTTTACAATATTTCAATTTCGCATTTGACATGAGCGAAATGCAACATTTAACAGAAACTGAATTTAACATTTGAAAAAAAAAATGTAATTTAACAAGAATCCAATTCGACAGAAAACCGATTTTACATCTGAAAACCAAAAATCAATTTGACAAGATTTGTCAGTTTTTTGACAGCTTGAAATGTATAGATTAATTTCATCGATTTAATTTGACATTTCACTAAAACCCAAATGACATAAGTTTAAAATTTCACCTTTATATTGACAAGAGCATAAGAGAGATAACTTTGACATAATAATAATAAATTTTCGAAACAAAAACCCAACTTACCATTTAAAACAAACAAACAATTTGACAAGATTTGACATTTTTTTTGACAGGTTCCAACGCAAAAATCGATCGATTTTAAGGACTCGAAAACACTTACCTCATTTTTAAAAGCTGCTTCATCGTAGGTGAACTGCTTCTGACTCTCTATCTTGTTTATAATCTCTTCGCCGCCATTTTCTTTCGACCACACGTGGTAGCGAAAAGCGAAAAGATCCTCCAGCTGCCTGGGAGCGGTAGTTTCTTTCAGCAATTGATTGCACCACTCCAAGCAGATCTCATTGTTGTCAAATGTGCACCTAGTATAAAATAGAATCTCTGTAAGATTCTTTTATATACATTGTCATATCGGTATTTTATTTATTTGCTATCCAAAAACCCAGAAACTATTTCGTTGGCATCTAATATATTTGCAATTGTGTCGAATAGGATCTTATGGGTGTAAGATTCTGTGCAAATCTGTAGCGACTATAAGATTATCTGTAAAGTATTTAAGCATTCATAATACATGCTTACAGTCTTACAGAAAATCTTAGAGAGACACTGCAGATATGCATAGAATCCTACCATTAGCTAAAATAAAAATCGTGTAATAATAAATAAAGCAAGATTGTTATATCGGCATTTTTTATAATGTAATTGCCAATAATTTCTTTGTTATCTACTAGATATTGCCTAAAAATCATAGTGGAACAAAGTTGTTTCTGAAAACATGAAGACGAGGGTAGATGCTTGCATAAATAATGGTGGTAAACATGTAAGCACAATGCAGGTATGTTAAAGAAACATGCTCCCAAGTTTTTAATTTATGTTGTTATATTTTTGTTGTAGAGTGTATGACTATGAAAAGCATCCATCTATTATTGTCCACTCAGTACCTCATATAAATTATGAAGAATGTCTGATATAAGTTAAGATATGACATAAATGCGTATTTTTACAATATATATATTATTAAACTATCTATACTTTAATTTAAACTAGTTTATATGTTATCAGAAAATATACTGTTACTTGAAAAATGTTTTTTACCGTTGTTTTGCGCGCGAATTATTGCAAGACTACACCTTAGATGCAATTTTGGTGCACTACATTGTTGTCCGGGTTGACATTAGTGTATGATTAAGTTGCATAGTACAATTAGACAAAAAACCACACAATGACGCACGTTACTGGTTTTTAACTAATTCATTCGAAACGTGGACGTAAATATTGATAAATATTCGGGAAAGTGGAATGATAGGACAGACTTATTCGATCTCACGGTATGAATGGTTCTTAACTGAAATTTTGAAGTAGAAGATACGGCAACGCTGCTGAAACATTGTTTTGTTTTTCTTTTAAATTATGTAAATATTTCAAACGCAAGAAAAAATCCATTAGTTAGTGAATTGGAATAAGGCTATTACAAATTTCCATTTAAAAGTATTTTGTGGTAACATTAATGGTTCCTAAACTGATTTTATGAAATAGAAGATACGGCAACGCTGCTGAAACTGTTTTGTTTTTCTTTTAATTATGTAATAATATTTGCAAACGCAAGAAAACACACATTAGTTAGTAGTCAATGGATAAAGCCATTACAAATTACTTTTAAACGAAAATTTTGTTAAGGAAAAGCAAAAAAGACAGTGTTGCACGTTGTAAATTGTCATTATTACTCAAAATTGTTGTTGTAGCATAAAGCAACTCAATGTTATATATATACACATACGTGTTACCTAAATGAAAATAATGTTCGTTAATATTTTTTTCAATCGAAGTTAAAGAAAGCAACGTTGTCATATCATTAATCTGTCGTTACGCATTCTCCAGTAAAGAATAAAAAGATTATTACTTCATATGTAATAAAATAAGATAAATAACACGAATGATATCTCACAGATAACATTTTGCAAAATATAAGAGTGGCAAAGAGTTTTGAATCAATTATTCTTTATTTATTATGCAACAACCTGAAAACACTAAATTATTGTAGTAATATAACACTTAAACTATGAGATTCAAATGATTGTCAATTCGCTCCTATAGTAGTAGCAGGTGTAGGTATATGCCGGGTGTTTTGTAATGAAAGTTTGAACTAATCAGTGTTGGAAATAAGAAAGTAAACGGATCTGTCATAAATAAGAAACGTAACCTATATTTGAACTCGCATTATATAAACGACTTGGATTGGTGTTCTGCTCTAATTAATAATTTAACTTTACTAATTATGATTTATATAATTCAGTACTTAACTGCATTTATTTATTACTTTAAATTATAACATACATAGTAATAATTATTTAAGACAAAACTGCATCTCTCAGTTCTTCTATGTATGCATGTGGGTTCTCTAGACTAATTTTTAGATATAAACATGAAATAATCTAATGGGTTAGATCAGGCGATCTTGGTGCATCTTTGTGCTCTAACGACCCCATCAGCAAAAAAAACTGTTAAAAGATATTGGCAGGCTTACGAGCAGTATGTGCTGGAGCATTATTGTGCTGAAAATAACCTGCTTCAAGCTCATTTCTGTAATCTGCAATAAACAATTCCAAATCTGTTGGTAACGTTGCGCGGTTACAGTTTCTCGAAGAAATTGCCTATTATTCGTTGCTGGACAATAGCAACCAACTCAACTCTTACGGGATGCAATTGCGTTCTCGAAATTCGTGTGGATTTTCTGCAGACCAATACGCAATAAATTTGGGAATTGATATAATCTGTTAGATAAAACCAGGCTTCATCGAGAAAATGATTTGTTTAGCAAGTCATCGTCCCTTAAATTATTAATTAACCAATGAACAATATTCAATCGCCTATCGTGATTATGGTAATAATTCCGTACCTAGAAACTTTATAGGAGAAAATGTAACAGCCTTTCTTCTGACAGCTCATTGCGTGAGTGTATGATAAGCCTATAAATTTATAAAATGTATAAACTATTTCACTTAATGTTAATATGATTTTTACCTGTTTGTTGAGCTAATTTACAACAGATAATCACTTATTTTCTTAAGTTTCAGAAATACTATTGTTGGTGATATTAATGTAAATATAAACGATTAAAAAAATTATAAGATAAAAATCGAAAGATACTAACAACGCACGCCAATGTCGCGAAATGTCAAGAAAATTCATTCAATGTATGAAGTTGATGTAGTAACTTGCTCATTAAATTGGTAATAATATAGATAAATTTTTCCAGAAAACGTTTTTTTCTTACGAGAATCATTTTGAATACAATAGATATATAATAATTAAAATAAACCTTATTATGATATCAATTTTCTATCAATATTTATGAAATGTAACAAAGCAGCGTTGCCATATCATCAATTTATTATTATTATTATTATTACACAATTTTCAATAAATTGCAAATAATGCTAAAACCGTACAACTAATACGCAATTAAACCAAAGAGGAAGCGATGTATTGTTTTCACAATTATTACATAATGAAATTGGAAGATGTGGCAACGTTGTCAAATGATAAAGTTTCTCAATATAATGATAAACGGGAAAGGAAGTTATCTAAGTTAAAACGAAACGATTATAAATGGGTTTTTTTTTCCCTTTCAAGATTGAATTGGTTAATAAAACTGGAAGCAACGTTCACACATCGTCGAATTCCCACGATTACGGATATATTTATTTTTAACGACACGAGAAAACGGAGCGGTTATTGATTGTCGAAAAAAAAGCGAAAGTCCTTGACTTTTGACCGAAAAGTTTAGTGTTTTTTTTTTTCACTTAGTTTATTTGTAAAAGCCGTATTAGGAAAACTTATCGCATTTCAAAGATATTAAACGAAAAATTATTCTTTAAGTATTTTTGGGACGTTCTTAATAGCGTCCATTTTTAATTTATCGTATATTGGAGTTACCTTGGACGTAAAAAAAAAAACCTAAATAATTAATGTGCAACACGGTTGCTCGTTAGCGGCATGTAAAAGCTAAGGTCACAGCTTCAGACACTTTCACTAATCAGTATTTCTAGCACGTATATCATTTTTAACGAGGCGTTCTATAAATAAGTTAGAAAATTGTAAATAAATTACCGTTTCTAGGCTATTAATGGAAAAATATTACGAACGATACAGTCGATGTGAAATTAAATAGTACCACATATTTAAAAATTGGAAAATAATAATCAGACATACACGGAAACCGATTATTTAAACCACCAAATATATTTTGTTAAGCATATTTTTTTGAAACAAAGCATGGCCTCTTTTGTTCAAATACCATGTGATTCAAAATGATGTCGTAGGAAAAACTGTTTTCCGGAAAAAATTATTATATATATTACAATTAATGAGCAAGTTAGCTACATACAAATTTCATACAATTAAATGAATTTTCTTGACATTTAGCGACATTGGCGTGCGTGTTGTAGTATCTTTCGATTATTTATCTTATAATTTTTTCAAATCATTTTATATTTACATCTAATATCACAACAATAGTATTTGAGATACTGTAAGAAAATAGGAATTTATCTGTGTAATAGCTCAACAAAGGTAAAAAATCAATATTAACATTAAGTGAAATAGTTTATTACATTTTATAAGTTATCATTCAGCGCAATGAGCTGTCAAAAGAAAGTTACATTTCATCTCTATAAAGTTCTACGGTACAGGAATTATACCATTAGATCACGATAGGCGATTGGAATATTGTTATTGGTTTAATAACAATTTTAAGGGACGATGACTTGCTAAACAAATCATTTTTCTCGAATGAAGCCTGGTTTTATTAACAGACTATATCAATTTACAAAAACTATTGTATCTGGTCTGCAGAAATCCACAACGAATTCCGAGAAAGCAATTGCATCCCGTAAAAGTTGAGTTTGGTTAGCTATGTCCGGTAACGAATAATAGGGCCAATTTCTCTTCGAGGAAACTGTAAAGCCCAACGTTACAACAGATGTTGGAATTGTTTATTGCAGAGTTTACAAGAAAATGAGCTTGAAGCAGGTTATTTCAGCACGATAATGCTCAGCACATACTGCTCGACAAACCTGCCAATATCTTCAACACTTTTTGCTGACAGGTCGTTAGAGCACAAGATGGCACCAAGATCGCCTGATTAACCCCATTAGATTACTTCATGTTCGGCATAATTATACTAATTGTAGCTTATAATTTAAAGTAATAAATAAATTTAGTTAAAACCACATTATACTGAATTGTAAAATCATAATTTAGTAAAGTTAAATTAATTACATTTCATTTAAAAGCAAAACACCAATCCATAGTCGTTTATATAATGCGAGTTCAAATATAGGTTACGTTTTTCCTTATTATGACAGATCCGTTTACTTTCTTATGTTCCAACACTGACTTAGTTCAAACCTTCATTACAACACGCGGCATATACCACACCCTGTTACTATCTATAGGAGGGAATTGACAATCATTTTGAATCTCTGTATATTCAAAACAATTATTTAGTTTCAGTATGGTCCTTAATACAATAACATAGTTAACTTTGTAAAAATGTGGGATTGGTTCAATTACTTTCATATTGTTGAGACAAAAGCTTCCAATCTTTGAAAATTCTTTTGAGTTAACAAAGTACGAATGTTGTCTTAACAATACGAAAAGTAATCTACCATCCAACATTTTTATAAAGTTGAATGTTAAAATTGATTTTTTTGTTTTTTTAATCGCCGCTTTATAGATAGACCTTATCGATACAGTTTGCCAACAATGTAATTTTAAAAATGAAAGTTATCGAACGAAATTGAATCAATCAGTGAAAATACATATAATAATCTTATTGTAAACATTGAAAATTCCACAGAATTCTTACCGCAATTATCGGGCTTAATATTGTTCTGCGGACGGTAACAATGTTTTTCTACATTCCTTTCAAGTGAGTCAGTGAATAAGTCAAATTTCCGATTGGTATAAGTATAAGCAAAACACAGATAAGCTTACTAATTGTATCATAAGCAAGATTAATTATAGTGAGTAACAGAAGGATGCAAAACGGTTAATCAAATATTCTTGAAAGCGTTAAAATTATTATGTATTGTAATTTTGAATTAGCATCAAAAATAACGGTCACATAGTACCGGCTCAATATGTCAGTCTATCTCGTTAATTTTTGAGGTTATGTTAAGTTTTCGTCTGTTACTATGATATGTATTATTGACTGAAAAGAAAAAAAAAACAGAAAGAAACTATAGCTTTTCAAACCGTAAATTATTGCAACCCGGTTTAATAAACATCACGGATCATTTTCTAAATGGACCACATAAAAACAACATTATTTATACTTAAGAAACATACAGGATTTCATAACTGTGTTATTTTGGTTTGTGATTTGTACATTCTCAGGCCAATAATAATTTCTTATATCACGTTTTACGATAAGAGGATCATTTTGCTTGAATAAATATATTTTTTTTTCCTAGGACGAATGCCATTATCACAAATTCCAAATGTCGCTTATGTAATACAAACTTCAACGACAATAAAGTCAAATTTCTATCGAAAATACAAATGTTTACAAGCAGATAACAACAAAATGTATTGTATAATTACATCAATTTTCCTACAATTTATTATGATTATAATGAATGGGCGTTTTTATTACAGTATTTTTTTAGTAACAAAAAATGTATTTGCGCAAAAATTGTAGTTTGAATGCATGATAACTCCAAATAGATAAAGAGAAATTAATTAGCATCTGCGTTAAAAAAAAATGTATTTACGCTAAATAAATTCGAATCTAACCATTCATTTGTCCCTAAATAAATGAAATGAATTAATTCTGACGCAAAAACACATCACGCCTACTTCATTTTCATTCAAAACATCTAATCGAAAGATAAAATTGAAAATCATATTGGTAAAAACAATTTCGACTCAAATCAAAAATGAAAATAGAAGTGCAAAAGTATATAAACGAATTTTACGCATGCGCTAAAAATGACAAAGATTCGCGACGTTGCCAAATGTGTTATTTAAATCATTATTATATGTATTTAAATTTGGAATTATTAGGATTTAAATTTTGTTTAACAACATTTATGTTACTTTAATAGATTTATTAGTTATTAAACTGTCAAAATCATCTGTGTTTATAAAAAAAAAGCTGAATTCGACCAGAAAGAAATTCAAATCCAACCTTAAAATTGTGGATTTTTTTGTTTGTTTAATAGTAAGTGAAATAAATTTAATTCTACCGCGAAAATATACCATACCTACTTGAGTTTCATTTAAAATGTATAATAATTTCCAAATAGTATCATCCAGAAATAAAATAAGAGAAAAAAATCGATGCATATAAAAAATTTTGACTCAAATCCAAAATAAAAATTTACTTTACGACTTTCGTTGCTAACCCATCTTATAAAGAAGCATGCATAAACAATGCTCCGAAATAAATAACATTGCCAAAAGTACTTAATAAATCATTAATTATTGATGATTCGAAAATAATTTTATAATCTTAAGAATATTATTTTTTTTTCAAAATAATCCGCATAAAATTAACCTATTTTTTTTGTTATTAATTTCATTTTAATCTAATAATAGCAATAATTTTTAAAAAAAATCAAAATTTAAATTTATCCCGCCAAATTAATCATTAATCTGACAACGTTGCCAAATTTCGCGCATGCGAACTAAATGTCAGCAAACAGCTGATAAATGAGGGCCATAAACTCAAAAGATTTTCAAGGTCAATTACATAGATTCTTGACACAAAAAAAACAATACATCAACAACAACACTCGAAACACAAGAATCTAATTAGAAAAACACGAAAATTGACGGAAAAATTTAATTTCACTAAAAAAAAGCACCGAACTTACTTGTAACTCCTTGCGTCCTTACATCCGACATGCAGATGGAACAACTCCCGTTGCTCAACCGTCTCGATCAAACCCAGGGGCACATGATATTGGCCATCTCGCAATTGCACATATAACCGATAGCTGGTCAACACTAACAAACCCTCGACAGAATTTCCATAATGTATGACGGATTCCCCAGCTAGTAGACCGAAGGTAGATTCACCTTCTGTTCTGTCGATAAGGGGTACATCTGTGTGGGTTTCACGTGACAAATGGAGTTCGGTTGATCGGTAGCATCCATATCGAATCTGCTGGATCGATTTATTACACTTAAAAATGCAGTAGGTGTACGAATTATTATAGTAATACAGCCGCGAAAGTCGTGGAAACACTTACTAGCGTATCTCGTTGTTATTGTCAAATCAGTTGTATTTTAACATTAAAAATTGGCCACATGCCAAGATGGAAAACTGTTTGTAATGTTCACTTTTGCTCATTGTTTATTACTTTTTCAACATATTCAAATCTTCTAAATAGGATTAATTCTAATCGTTTTTTTTTTTTATATATTAATTTATTATCGTTCGAAACGTCAAGGAGATTAGAATTTTTGACATGTCCTCACATACACATAAAAGTCGTGCATTTGTGTGCGTGGAGGACTCAATATTTTCCACAATGGTGTAGGTCCTTGTCTGGCACAATACGAGCATTGATCTGAACGATAACACTTATAATAATCACGGCATTTACTGCCGATTATTCATTAAAGCAGACTTAAACGAGATACTAATATTTTTGTCATCCTCACAAAAGAAAACCTAATCCGACAAAAAAAAAAAAAAACATATTTTATCTGACTGAATCTACCTGTATTGTTCCTGGCCC
Source organism: Protaetia brevitarsis (assembly GCA_004143645.1). NCBI lineage: Eukaryota > Metazoa > Arthropoda > Insecta > Coleoptera > Scarabaeidae > Protaetia > Protaetia brevitarsis. The sequence goes on from RXPK01002114.1 coordinate 66,815, forward strand.
GTTTTATTCCTGTAATAACAATCCTAGCCGATAATAATTTAGATAAGCAGCATAGCTTCTGCCTTGAAGATCCTTGGTCTTCGGTATAATTAGGTATGCACTTTTTTTTTTTTAGGGCACGAAAACACCGAGCACTCTCACTAAGAATTTAAGCCCGACAACGGAATCGGGCATTGCGAAACGTCACAGTTAACAACACAAAATATCGCTTCGCGGAGCGGAAAATCGCTAAAAACTTCTGCGGCGACTATTTACCTGGCCGCAAAATAGTGTCACATTCGGCTGACGGTCGATTTCGGCATTTCTCGATGACGCCGTAGACGCACTATGGAATATAATGGGAACGCGCGATACGCAAAAATGGGTTAATTAGCCGCGTCAAACACTTTAACGGGCGAAAACGAATTTCATCTGGGAACGTCCTTGTGACAATCAAGATGGCGACGGGGGCCGCTGTCATTTAGGAGAGCCGCAAAAGGTCACGTGCGCAGTGTTGCCAACGCAGTATTAGAAAAAATTCATATGCGTAGGGCTGAAAATGAAAATCCTGCATATTTCATAGTTTAAGAAAAATATAAAACGAAGTGACTGTTTGAACAAGTTTTAATAGGGTTTTAAATAAAACAAATAATATTAAAAAGGAGGAGTTCTCTATATTCACCGCTAATTTGGCAATTTATATTCATGTTACGAAAAGTAAGTGTTTTGATGAATCCAAAATGCATATTCTTTCTTTTAGGGAAGGAAGAGTAAGTACTAAAAAATCAGTGTAAAAAATGCTATTTCTAGGTTATGTACGTAGTATTTTTGAAGTTTCTGACTGTTGTCAAATACGGCGCTAAATTCAAACATATTGAATTTACTTCCGTTTAGTTTTTTCTAAGAGAACAGACGATTTTTTAAAATATTATGAATGGTACTTAACACCTGCTCCATAGAAATCTAGTAGTTGAAATCAATTCGTATAATCATTAAATTAAAGTTACTTATAATCAGTGTTGTTCCGAAGCGTACTATTGTACTATTTTAGTACAATTGAATAAAACGTAGTACAATAGAACCTCATTGAGGAATTTAGTACAATATTTTCAATTAATTAATTCCTTGTAATTATTCAGAAAAAAATACTTTCAATGTAAGGGAATAGGTGGCGGTAACAAAGAAATCTGATTCTGTGATGATGGCAGATCATATCAAATTACAGAAACTGTTTTAAACAAAATAATAATAATAATTAGAATTTATTGACAACTACATTCAAGTACATTGTCAAAAAGTAAATAGTACAATTTATTGAAAAATAGTACCATCTGTTAGCCAATCTCAATACATTGTTTAAGGCTGGGCTATTTGTGGTGGGGGAAGGTGATTTCGTTTGGGAATAGCTTTTGTCGTTCAGAAAAGTTAATTAATAAAGAATAAAAGATCAAACGATTAGAAATTAATAGGTGCACCATTTGCTGGTATTCATATTAAATAATTTTGTTGCGTAAGCGAAAAAATTGTAAAAAATTAAACCCTACCCAGCACATGGACAGCCTAAATTCGTACATCATAGCAATTTCAAGCAAATTGTAAACAAATTATTAGTTTTCCGAAAAGCTATATTTAACCATATTCAAAGCGTGTGAAGTTGCAACATGGTTTGGAGAAAGGTAGAAACGCTGGAAACGCTCTCGAAACCTTTGGCACTTACTCAAGAGATGGCAATGCGGGTGAAATTTTTTTTGTTTTTAATTTAATAGAAAGAATTGTATTATTTTGTGAAATATATAATGAAAATAATTATTTAAGTATCAAGGCGTAAACTAATAAATTATTATTCAGGATATAAGTATCATTATCATGTTACGTAGTTTCCGTAGTTTTCATATGCACCCAACTAGATACGCAACCAAGTAAACACCAAGCAAGAACGAAAAACGACTGCTTTGCACGGTGTTTTTGTTACCGTAAAAATCTGACATATATACATACAATATATTGATTTCCACATTCGGAATTATTGAAGGAGGTATACTAATATAGGCGTTTTTGATTGTACGATCGACTCTCAAAAAGATGACATAGGGAAATAAGCCATTAGGAAACATAAGGAAAGATTCAACGGCTTTAATCTACCAGCGATTGCGTGTGCGCAGATTCCAAGAATTTTAATATTGAATTCTTCCGCGGAAACTATAAAGTAAAATTCTACGAATATAAATCACTAGCCGAAAAATTTGCGGCACTTTTGTCGCATAACATCTAGGGGATTAACTTTCGGAATGATTATCGGCGTATATACTTCTCCTTTGTTGCTTATATTAGCCAGCGATTATTGACGGGTGTTTTGATGGTATAATTTACAAATACAATACAAAGTACTTAAAATGTGTTCTTGTATAATTTTTGAAATAAATTTGCTGAAGCCATTACTTTCGATTACAAAGACTGTGTAACGTTTAGTTTTATAAGAATTTTTTCAATGTGGACGTATAAAATAATTTATCACACATAAATCCCACTGGTAATTATTTATATTAATAAAGTCTAAAAAATCATACCCCTTGGAAAAAATTGCTACCTTTTAAAAAAGAATATTCTTTCCATTGCTTTTTCTCATGGCACAAATCATTATCACATGTTAATTAGTTCTTTTATATTTGATAATAATACTCTGTAACTCACTAATACTGCTTTATTTGAACATATGATTCGTAGTTCGCCTCTATTTTCGCCATTTACCCTCTTGTTTATACTAAAGTATTTACGTAACTATAATATTTATGTCTGGAATAGCCTCGCATCTATTCCAGAGACCAAATGACATCATTGCATACCCCCTTGGCAAAATTTCAATTTCCCACAATTATTTTGGTAACTTCAACAGAAAGACATCAAAATAACTAGTAATTAATACAAACCATTGGTAATATCGTAGTTTCAATGTTGAAGTTACTAAGATATATTGTGGGAAATTTAAATTTTGCCAAGGGGGTACCATACATACAGGTGGGTTTAAGACAACTCGTGTAAACGCAGATATACTAACCGGTATGGAATGGTATCACTGAATGCGATTTTCTATAATATTACTGCTAGCACGTTGCCAAAGCGTACCGCCGATAGTTTTGTACTCTCCAATCCCTTCGCGCGCGTTGGTTCACAATGCTCGGCAACTACGGTGGGTTTTTATGCATACGTTTATTCCCGATTATAATGTTCACTGGCCGAAGTGTGTATGCTATTATCATATTATTAAATACTGTATTTACTTATTTACTGCTACTTACTAATAGTAATGAAAATATTAACAAAAAAAAAGATCATGATACATGAAATTGTTTCGGTAAATCTATTATTACAAACAGTTTTTTTTAATTATAATTTGTTGTGTTGTTTGTTCTCTCATAATATTTTTAGATAGAACAAGAAACGTCCGAATAACAATGTATCTTAACATTTTCTGATAAGATCAATATTAAACGTAATATTTAAGAAAGAATGCCAAGTGGACACTATGTATGCATATTATGTTAAGTTAAACTAAAAACCTGTACTTATACTATATCAACACGTTTACATATTGAAACTGCAATAACTATAAAATTTCGCGCCGACCGAGATTACATACGGGATAATGTTAATTTTTCGTAAGCGGTCGAATTTACAATCGCCGATACCTACATACGTAGTTGGAGTTAAAATTTTATGCTTATTGAATATATTTTTCCATTATTAATTAAGGCTTTACGTTGTTAAGTTTTAGAATATCTGATGATTATTTATTTTACTTTTTTATATTATTTATGAAGCTATCATGAATACGTCACTGGAATTTATCAGTGAAATTATAAAATCTAATAATAATGATATTTGGCAGTTACTTATTTCTGTAGACTTTATAATACTGGCAGCGCTTGGACTTATTTTTAATTTTTAGATACTTATCTGCACTTATACAATACATGTTTAAATTTTACAATATTGACAAATATATAATAAATAATAAATATATAAAATAAGCTATTCTGAAAATATTCTCGTGTATAGGCAACTTATTAATCATTACCTGCAACTGGTTGTATTATGCCATCTATCGTAATAGTGACGTTACTTTTTCGCACGTATTTTGCTATTAACATCTAGGGACGCAGCACTTTCTGGTGTCACGATTAACAACCTCTCCCCACCACAAATAGCCCAGCCTTAAAAGCATTAGAACAACACTGCTTATAATCTACGACCTTCCCGACAATAGAATACACAATCACATAACCTAACACCTAACCTAAATTGACCTAAATCACATAACCAAACATATTTACGATAGAACACAGACAATAGGTTTGTTTGTTTGTCTGATCTAAGCAGATCTGAGGAATTTTAGGCGTTTTTTTGTATTTTAGAGCATGATTTGTGCGTGTTTGTTTGTTCAGAGCAAGCAAATCCAGATCACAAAGAGGTTGCTCTTCCTGCTCGCGGTCCGACGTCCGAGCAATTTCGAGCAATTTGTGCAACATATCTCTGCTCGCACCAGAGATAATATATCCACGAGATAGTAAACTTAACGTTAAAAAATTTAAACGCTTTTCATGTGGAGGGGGGGCAACGTTCAAGTCTCTGTTCATAGAGGCGCGCTATACTACGCGCGCGTAATTTAAATATATACTTACATACATATATATGATTTTGTTACTATTTCATAATTGAAAATACTTATATTATTGTAAACATAAATGCAAATATTGTGCATTGTTTACAATAATACAAGTATTTTCAATTATGAAATAAATGTATTGTGGGATTTCTATTACAATTATTCAAATAACGCTCTTTAAAAATAAATTCATTTATTTACACAAAACAGTTATATGTAATACAGAAGAGACAAATTGTTTCTATATCCTAACATATAGAACTAGTTGTTAAATCTTAATATACATCCTTGTTGGAGAACACTGTACCACTACAGTGCTATATGTGGTATTTCAACAAGGACTATGTGAATTAACTTCTCAAATTCTTTGCTCATAACAAACAAAACAGTTCTGTTAAACAATGCAATATAAATAATGTCGACGTTGTAATGAATCAAATTATGATATTTTAAGTTCCGTTTTACTAACCACCAAGTATGTATTATAACAATCTAGTGTCTTTCATTATATGTATTTGATTCGGCACCGTTAAACACATTAAGACGTATACATATACAATTTTAAATTTCAAGTCTGTTGTGTTAAATAAAATATTGTATAAACTTTACAGGTGTTCCCAATCACAAGTAATGCCTATATAAAAAAAAAATGAAATAGGTACTACATAATTATAGAATTAAACAATAGAATGCGAAGTTGATGCTCGATTCAAAATAACTTGTCTTTACCAATAGTGGAAGTGAATATATAAATTGTTTAGTGTTTGAAATAATACATACAAAGTTACAATAGTTGTTTGATAATATATATTGGATATAAATCGCTCTTTATTCGGTTATGGGAGATTTCTACTTCACATTTCGATGACATGAAAGAAAGACGTCTACGTTTAGAGAAATTAGATAAAAGCAGTAAGAATAAAGACAGAATAACACACATTCTTGGCTTACACGTATTATCGATTTAAGTGGATACGATACGTTTTTCTTACATCGCATTTTTCTAAAAATTAGAGAACCTAAAAAAATCAGGCTCTGGTCCAAAAGACTACAGTGTGTAACACCAAGATATAGTTTGATGATTTCGAGATGCACAAATCATTAACGCAAATTAAGGGATTATTTACTTTTTTTTTGTTGTATTTGTTATATACATACTTATACTGGACATTTATTTATTTATTTGACGTTTCTTGTATGTTTTATTACAATGAATAAACATATTCAATCTATCTATTGCCGCACGGTAATGTTCTAATATCAGTAGGTAAACTATTAAAGGGGGTACTGTATAAATGTAGTTTATCTACAGTCCTCTAGTCTGCCTTTACGATTTATGCATTTCTAATCATCGGACAGTAGAAGAAATTTAAAAATGCAGAAAATAACATTTTTAGAGCATGCATAAATTGCAGTGATGTGGATTGGTGTTACTCCCGCAGTATCCTCGAATTCTCCCAAACATGTTCTCAATAGCGTCCTGCGAGTTCTTAAATATTGCATCTCGGATGTATTTCTAATGTGATACCATAAGGATTTAATAGCGTGGATGTTAGATTGCCATCTTTTTTGAGCGGAGACTTGACTCTTTTGAAAACGATAAACGCTACTGATCTGGAAAAGCAAATTAACATATTATAGTTTTAAAAATAAAAAAAATGCATGAAAAGGGAAGATAATGTGTAGTATGTTGCTACATACTACACATTATCTTCCAACTCTGCTGAGTTGGGCACAGTTAAAATTAAGTCAGCAAAGAATTTACCTTGTTTTAATTTAAAGTATGGAAATTTGCTAATATTATTTTTTATTATTACTAACGGATAAAGATAATACATACTTTTATTTAACCCGCGGATAATAGATAATAAATGGATATCTTTATACAAAAAATAGAATGACTAAGTAGGTCATAATCACAATCGCCGTTTATTGAATTAATTAGTAATAGCTACTAGTTTTGAGAATACCTCCCATCTTCAGGTTAGTTGGAAGCCAACGAAAGTTAATTAACTTAGTTCTAATAATTTAATATATATATATAAATATATAATTCAAATTTAATCCTACATTTTAATTTTATATGTTCACATTGTATATAAACATTTTTTCGTTGGCTTCCAGCTACCTGAAGATGGGAGTTATTCCCGAAACTAGCCATTTGTATACCATGACTAAGAACTAAATTATTTTATACGTGAGTTTATTTGAATAAATATATGCCTCAAGCCGGTTATATGTAGGTATATAAATTGAAAAACAACAGTTCAATGGTAACTATTATTTTCTATGTATGCAAATAGGATTATAATTTGTACTTCATATCAATGAGGAAATAAGGCTAAAGTAGTTTAAATAACATTTATAAATGAAATACGCAAACGGATATTTGTCAGTAAAATACATACCTATCACCTTTTCCATTTTAGTCCAAAATCAAGAGGTGGCTAGGTGTCAGAGATTGTTACTTTCATATTTTTCTTTGCCTGGAAAATTTTTGTCCCTTTAAAACTATCGAAAGTTCGTCAATATCTTTAATGAATATTGAGGTGGCCAATGCGTTATTCCGTAGTGTACCTAAAGTAGAAGTACCTATTATTTTTATATTAAAAGATAATGGTGAAAATTTATCATTTCAGTGTAAAAATACCTTTTGAAGCTGTATAAAAAAGTAGGGTTGCAACAGAAATGACTTAACAGTTGAATAGCAATGGAAACTTTCAGAAAAACTATTGGGATAAAGGTGTTCGTTTGTGATTTTTGGGTGCTGTTCTGAATAAATTGCTTTCGAGTGATATACAAAAAGATCGTAAACTTAGTAAAAGAAGTAGAAATGTATAGCTGAAGCACGAGTTGACCAATTTTATAGATACATAACTTCAAAGTGCTGACTTCTCAATTTTAGCGGCTTTTACTTACCTAACTGCTGCCCCTACTTGTTGTTGCTTTTCTGTAACTGCAGTAGTAGATGAAGAACCCTAAACAACATCGTAACTGCTATTAACTATTTACTTTTCAATATGACTATATTTATAGGTACTGATGCATATTTTAAGTTGTGAACTCCAGTTGTTTTGTCAGGAAGGCATAAGCAAGTTTCTGTACCCAACATTTGCTGCTCACCTATCTTCTGTTTGCTTCTCTTTTTCCGGAGCTATATGCTTCCCATGAAGGACCTTCAACAAGAGTGAAATGATTTTACCATTATAATTTAATAAGTAAATTAGCTGAATTTTCGAAGGTAGGAACTTCAGATGTTTCGCCAGAAAGACTTTTGCAAGATTCTGCAAAGAATACGTGCAGTTTATAATTAATTTCGGCAGGTATCATGAATCGTTACTTTTCAAAGTATTTCTAAGCACGATAATTCACCAAAAGTACTTTAAGCTTTTTTAGATTTGTTTATATTCTTTTTAATGCTTCAAGCTTCAAGTTCTCTTAGGCTTCTGTGTGCTTCTAAGCTGTATTTGGAAACATGTTGTTAATGTTGGCACGATCATGTTTTTAAGATAGACTACATGTAAGAGAGGGGAGTATCAATCGGTAGTAATAAGAAGAATGTTTGTAAGATAGAAACTGTATTACTGTGCGTGTAAAATAAATAAATAAGTAACTTAAATGTTTGTATTGGAATCATTACCAATTGAACATTTCACCCGCTCGATGTAAAGTGCGCTTTCCTACCAATATTTACAGGGTTATGGGCCCAGGCAGAAACACATAGTGAGGTTAAGAAAGAAAAAAAAACGCGCGAATGAGTAGAGAAAGAAGATAATGATATCGAAAGAAAAATATGTTATTGCTTCTTTTGCTGGAGAAAATTTCACTGCTTGGTCATTTAGAAAAAATCAATATTAAGAGAAGCTGGTGTATTAAAGCAATAGAAGGAATCAGAATTTTCTGTAGCAGAAAATAATCGAACTTTGTGAAGCGAAAGCTCAGGCTATCATTATTAGTGCAGTAGCAGATAGTCACTTAGAATATTTAAAGGATAGGACAGCATACAATATGTTAAGAATTTAGAAGATAATTTCAAAGCGAAAAGTGTACGTAGTAGATTGTATTTAGAAGAAAATTAAATGAAGAAAAGTATAATGAAAAGAAACCGTTAATAGATCATTTAGTTAAAATGGAAGAGATGTTTTCTCAATTGAAAGATGCAGGAGCGAGTTACTAGAGGAGAAAAAATAAATTATGTTTTGTTGTCAATGCCTAAAAAGCTATGAAAATGTAATTACTGCACTGGAAACAATGGATGGATTGAAACTAGATTTTACTAAAAATAGATTACTAGGAGAAGAAGAGAAAAGAAAAAACTGCAAGTAATGGAAACACCAGAGAGTTCGTTTTTATGTTATACATGTGGTAAACCAGGGCATAAACAGTACCAATGCAAGAAATGTAAACTATCGACAAGAATATGGTGGAGAGCGACAAGTCAAGGAAGAGATTACAACCAACGAGGTAATAGTCGAGGAAGAGGCAACAATCGAGGAAGAGTAGCAGTCGAGGAAGAGGTTACAGTCAAGGAAGAAACTATGGAAATGGTCATGGAAGCTACAGTCGAGGAAGAGGTCAACTCCAAGATCATTGTTGCTGACAGGTCTGCATCGGGTGACATTGAACAAGATGATGAAGCATTCCTCTGTGGTGATGTGTAAAATGTGAAGTAGCAGATTCAAACATAGAATGGTACATGGATTAGGTAGTTCAGACCATCTGGTAAACACAAATCCTTTTTTGATGAATATATTGAGTTGGAAATACCAAAGAAAATTTCGGTGGCAAAGAATGGATAGCTTTAGATGCTGTAGGGATTGGAAATATTAAGGTAAAATATTTAGTAAATAACAAACCTAGTTTGTAACATAATGAAGTGTACTATGTACCAGATTTAAGAAAGAATTTGTATCTGTATAAAGATGAGTACTAACGGTTACAGAGTAGTTTTTAATGAACAAAATGTTAGGGTTATAATATAGCAGGGAAATTAATATTATAGGTTATAGAAATGGTTCTTTGTACACAGTAAATTCAATTTTAAGAAATTTTAGAAAGTAATTATGTATCTGAAAATAATAATGAGCTATTACAATTGTGGCATAGACGTTTTGGCCATTTAGGATATAATAATGTTAAGCAATTAGTAGACAAAATATGGTAATTGGTTTATCTGACCTTCAGAATTGTAAAATTAACAAACATTATGTCAACATTGTATATTAGGTAAAATGACTAGACAGCTTTTAACAAGAAAGGATTTAGGGCAAGTAAACCTCTAGAATTAGTCCATACGGATGTCTGTGGACCAATAAGTCCTAATACGTGGAATGATTGTAATTACTTTGTTACGTTTATAGATGACTTTACTCACTTTGTGGTTGTTTATTTATAAAAGAAAATCTGAAGTTTTGAGAAATTTAAAAGTATTACTATTATGCAACTAAACATTTCAATGTAGATTTACAAAAATTAAGTCTGATATGGAAGGGAATTGTTTCGAGGGAGTTTCAACAATTTTGTGATGAAAAGGGTATACAATTACAGTACACTGTAGCATACAATCCCGAGTTGAATGGAGTTGCAGAACGCATGAACCGGACATTAATAGACAAGCGCGTAACATACTGTTGGAATCAGACATGCCCAACATTTCTGGGGAGAAGCGGTATATTATTCGGCATACGTTACTAATAGAAGTCCAACAGCGTTTAGAGAAAAAACCCGAGTGAGCTATGGGAAGGAAGAAAACCCAATGTAGAAAAGATGAGAGCTTTTGGATGTAAGCGTATAATTACGTGCAAAAGGAATTACGAAAAAAACTCGATCCAAAAGGTAAGAAGATGATTATGATAGGATATTGTGTAGGTGGATATAAGTTATGGGACGGAAAATACACGGTAGTCGTTGCAAGAAATGTTATATTTGATGAAAGACCAAAGAGAAACAGGAATTGGTATACATTGAAAGAAGTCAAAATGAAAACGAACAAGAGAAATGTGGCGAAGAAGCACAAAATGATAAAGAAGAAGATTTAATCGATGTGTGGATATAGTAACAAGAAGGTGAAATAGCAAAACAAGAACTAGAAATAAGCCAAAATGGCACGACGACTATGAGATGAATTTTGATATTGAAGAAACGAAGCATTGTTTTGCGCTTCATGTAGGCCAAACCGATAACGTACCTCTGAATTATGAAGATCTTAATTACGAAAGGACCGGGAAGAATGGATGAACGCTATGAAAGAAGAGAGTAGAGTTTTAAAGAGAGAAAACATGGAAGTTGTACCACAACAAAGAATGAAAGATTGATTGATACTAAATGGGTATTTACAAAGAAAGAACTTCATGGTAGTACAATGTATAAAGCCAGATTAGTTGCGCTTGGTTTTCAACAACAGGAAGACTTCAGTGATATCTACTCTCCTGTGTTGAGAATGCAAACCTTGAGATCTTACTATCCGTAGCTGTTTATAGGAGTATTCAATACATCAAATGGACGTCAAGGGAGCATTTTTATATGGTGAAATTAAGGACAATGTGTTTTTAAAACCACCAAAAGGTATTAAAATAGAAAATGGATACGCTTTAAGATTAAAAAAGGCACTATACGGGTTGAAGAAATCACCTAAGCACTGGTATGAACGTTTTACTGAAATAATCACCGGCTTTGGATTTAAAAGATCAGAAAATGATTATTGTTTATACTACAAAAACGATTTATATATATTACTGTACGTTGATGATTTACTAATTTTGGGAAACGATTCGCGGGAAATCAGAAAAGTGAAAGATTTCTTATCAAGTCAATTTCGAATGAAAGACATGGGAAAGGAAACTACTATATTTTGGGTATTTCAATAAATAAGCAACAGGATTGCATTACCATCGACCAAACAAATATTTGCGGAATATTTTTAAAACGCTTTGGCATGAGCGAATGTAACAGAATTGAGACACCTATGGATGCAATTTTAATTAGATGAAAACTGCATTGTGGACCTTCTTATGAAAGTCAGTGTAGATCTTTAATCGGATCATTATGTATGCAACTGTAGCATCAAGGCAGATTTGGCAGCATCGGTTTATTACCTAAGTAGATTTACAAGTAGACCGAGTGTAGAGTTATGGAAAGCGTTGAAACGAATTTTAAGATATATTAAGGCCACTATTGATTATCAACTGTTATACACGAAAGATGTTCAAGTTCAGCTCTTGTAGGATAGCTGATGCCGACTGGGCAAGAGATAACGATCGCAAATCAACTTCTGGGTTTTATTTAAGAGTTTATGGAATACAGTGATTTGGAGATCAAAAACAAAGTACCGTCGCCCTAAGCACAACTGAGGCGGAATATGTATCTTTATGTGAAGCTTCTGTTGAAGCATGTTGGGTTAGAAAGTTACTATTAGATTAAGTGTTGATACGGGTATCATAAACATTTTCGAAGACAATCAAGGTACCATAAAATCTGTTAAAACCCTGATCAGAAAAGACTGAAACACATGGGGTCAAATTAAATTTTATCAAACAAAGGTTGAACAAGGAATTATTAAAGTAGAGTATATACCAAGTAGAGAACAACTAGCGGATGTTTTCACAAAACCATTGTGTAAGACTTTATTTAAGTATTGTATTGTAAATTTAGGATTATGTAATAAAAACACGAACGTTGAGGAAGAGTGTTAAGTTGGCAACGATCATGTTTTTAAGATAGACTACATGTAAGAGAGGGGGAGTATCAATCGGGAGTAATAAGAAGAATGTTGTAAGATAGGACTGTATTACTGTGCGTGTAAATAAATAAATAAGTAACTTAAATTGTTTGTATTTGGAATCATTACAAATTGAACATTTCATCCCGCTCGATGTAAAGTGCGCTTTCCTACCAATATTTAACACATGTTATATGGTTATATATAACATGTTATATATACAGTAAACGGTTGTTTACTTATCTATAATTATTAAGTCATGAAGTTAACGACCGCAATATATATATACGGAAGGTTTAAGATTTTATTATTACCCTTTTAGTAAAAAAAATATAACGATCGCCTCAAAAAAATAATAAACATAACAGCGAAAATCAGCCATTAAGAAACATATGGAAAGATACACCTCATTTAATCTACCAGCGATTGCGCGTGTGCAGATTCTAAGAATTTTAATACTACATTATTCCGGGTAAACTATAAAGTAAAATTCTACGAATGTATAAATCTCTTGTCGAAAGAATTGCGGCATGTTTATCGCATAATATTAAGCGGATTAGCTTTCGGCACGATTGTGGGCATATATGTTTTTCTTTTGTTCTTTATTTTAGCCATCGATGATTCGGGGGTGTTCAGATGATATAATTTACAAATACTTAAAATGTGTTCGTGTATAATTATTTGACGAAAAAAAATTACTGAAGCCATTACTTGGATTACAAAGGCTGTTTAAAAATCAGTTTTATAAGATTTTTTTTTTTAATGTGGATGTATAAAATAAGTAATGAATTGACAATTTATATTAACAAAGTCTAAAAAAATTATACACTTTGAAAAAATTGTTACCTTTAAACAAAAAAGTTATTCTTTCGTAAAGGTTTAAATTTATTGCTTTTTATGACATCACAAATCGAATTACAGTTTTTAGAATTTCTGTATAAATAAATATAGATTTGATGTTTTGACTTCAAAACTTCCTTAATAATGATTTGTGCGTGTTTGTTTGTTTAGAGCAAGCAAATCCAGATCACAAAAAGGTTCCTCTTTCTGCTCGCGATCCGACGTCCGAGCAATTTGTGCAACATAACCTAATCGCACTAACACCGTGTTGTAAACTGTCGTTTGTAAATGTAATCTGATTTATAACTGCATCAAATATGCACGAAATAGATAATATAACGATACGAATGTGATTGATGTAAAGAACGATCATTATATTTTAAAAACTTCACTTGGTAGGTACATAAATACTAGTATATGATGCATTTTTATTGTAGTCTAGCTTCATTAATGTGAAAAATTACTTTTACTTTTCCTATTCATAATAGATGTGACAATCTGACAATAGTAAATAATAAAAATTAAGGTTATATTGTAATCGAGCGCGTTTGTTTGTACCATCTTTAAATCCAACTCTGAGACGCTCTCAAGTTACTCTGATGACGTCAGTAGGTACTGCTCCAAGCAGGCAAACAAACAAAAGCTAATATTTATATAATTTACAAGTACTCTACGATCATTGTTTTTAGCTGTTAAAATGGGGTAAGTATGAAGCTTTTAATTAACACGCTATTCTAATACAAATGATTTTATTTTATATATTTATATAATAATGTGCACACAAATACTTTTTTTTTTATTGGAACTTTTTTAGTAAAATGGAAAAAAAAATATGGTGTTTCTTTAGGAAAGTTACAAGAATTAAAAAGCAGTCAGATAAGAAATCGCACACAAAATCTCAAAATGCAGAATAGAGTAGACGTTTCCCTAACTGATTGTTATAAAACCAGAGATATACAAAATTGTATTTTAAAATTTGAAAGTAATATGATTAATATCAAGAACTCTGTCGGAAACACGATAATTGATATTTCACTATCTGAAATTGCTTTGCGCAATATATCTCCACTAAAAATAAGTTTGCAGGTGAAACCTGCTTTCTTATTTGAATTTATAACTATAAAATTCACTAATGAAGAAGAGAAAAATATAATAGCAGAAATGCTTCCACCACCAGCAAGACCACCTAGTTTTCAAAGTGACACTGAGTAAGTAACAATTAAAATAATGATTTTAAATTTTTTTTCTGATGATTACATTTATTTCTAACTCTTCTTCATCATCTGAGTGGATTGACTCAGGTCGTGGAGAAACTGGTTAAATAAAATTTCATTTAACAGTTAACAGTGAATTTGTTAATAAAATTATATTTCTCCAAATGATTTTTTTTTAATTCTTCATTTTTATTTTATTTTCTATCGTTGAAGATATTTATCAAAAATTTGTTTATTAATATCCACTTATATTTTGACGTTAGACATAATAACTTATAATGTAGTAGTATAGTTATAGTTATAATAACTATAACTATAACTACGTTTATATTAAGTTCACGTTTAAGGTAGGTACTTTTTTAATTTTTTTTAAAATTATTTATCTCTTGATTCAATTTATATTCTTCATGTTTTCTAATTGTGGTGGTAAAACTTCACTAGTTATCCATTTTTTTAAATGATTTTACCGTTTCTAACTTAGACGATAATATTAATGAATATACATCAGATTCACTCATAAATATAGTTATTTTTAGATGTAATTAAGTGTTGTCGTATCCTGAAGTAATCTTCTTCGAAAAAAAATTGTCGTCGGCATAGGATAATGATTTGTTAATAAAACAACAATCTAATGAATAGCGACGTTTCGATTATTAAACATAATCTTTATCAAGCTACAAAAAAAACAACTTACATATTACACGATGCACTTGATTAAAAAAGAAGATAAAATAACATACCTAAAGTAGATGAAACTACATATTAAAAGTGAATGAAATGGTATAACAATACATTGAAATTTTAAACATTCTAGTGACTCTATTTAAATTTAAGAAATGTACCAACTACAAACGTACGTATTGAATGGAGTGTATGTATGTTCTAGCCTAAGCAATAACGGTAAAAAGTGGCAAAATATTTAACTGCAAAGTGTACTGGTAAAAACGCGCTATGAAAATAAAAACACAAATGCACACAAAACTACATATTAAAATGTACAGTTGTAATCAAAATTATATAGACAATACACCTAAGGTTTGTTCGTTGGTGTTACACCAATTACACTGGTGCATATTGTCTCTTTCTCAGATGCATAAAGAGTACATCTTTTATCCTGTTTTAAGTAGGAGTCAGTGTGGTAAGTGTAGCACCAGCGAACAAACCTCTAGATTAAGTAAAATAATTAAAACAACAGTCAAAAGGTAAAATTCAGGAAATTGCAAATCAATTACAACGAACAAAAATTATTTGCAATGATATTGACGTACGCCAAATGCTCATTCGTGTTCCAGTCATCCCGAACGTTAACATTATTCTTCTCTGAACAAATGTAAATTTTTTCTAAAAATAATCGTTTCTGCAAATTGCTCTCAGAATGTAAAATCTTGACCCCGTCAAAATCAAAAACGTGTGGTTCAAATCGAAATGGTGTGAGGCTAAGGCTGTTTTTATGTTATTAGACAATTTGTTTGGGAAACAATCTTGTTTATGGTTCTGCATTTTACGTGAAAGATATTGTTTATTTTTAGATGTTCACGATTTCGTGGTATTTCAAAAACTGAGTTTTTCATGTAATTTTGAGGCTTGAATGAGTGAAAATGAGCATTTTGAGGTAAACGTGTTCAAAATGAGGACAAACAACACCAAATTTAGAAAATATGGATATTTTTAGTGGTTCACAATTTAGTGGGAACTCAGAAAATTTAATTTTTATGTTGATTTTTGGTTTATATGAGCAAAAATTGATAAAAAACATGGTTTTTGATATAAATGTGTTAAAATAATGATAATGATGACCAGAGTTTAAGTAAAATGTGCTGTAAAATCGATAAATATTTCTGAATTTGTGCGTTCACAATTATGTGGTCCCAAACCGGCATCATAGACTACTGTTACCGTAACTCTTTAAAACAATTGTTAGATTAAATCATTCTTGACAATATGGTTTAAATGATACCTAAAGCACTTTTAAAAATACTACCCACATTGGTATGTTATGTAATTCTATAAGCAGGTAAAAATAAAAATTAATTTTAAAAACATCATTTTTAAAATTTCCCACCTTGACATTTTCTCATCAATTCTCGCGTCATCCGCACAGATGGCGCTTGACAATCGCAAATGAAAGTCGTCTTCTCTGTTCGACTTCGACAAAAACAAATCCCACGTTTTTGATGCCAAACGCTTTTTGATGCGGTTTTTTTGACAATTATGGGGTACGTATCGCACCGCAACCGTACCTAAACTCCCGTTCGCATCCGTTACCCCGTCCTGCAGCCACTTGTCACCAGAAATTCCGACGCGTCGTCTTAAAAATTCCTGGCTAAAATTTTCAGCACGGCGTTTGATCCGAAACTGAAACTGTACATACGATTACCGGTGAGGATCGACGACGAATTGCAGGTGAGAGAACTGCACCCGGCAATCGAGAAGATCGTCTTGCCGAGGCAGAAATCGCGGAAGTGGTGCTTCGTCCAGTTTCCCGACGAGGAGACCCTGAAGGCGGTGCGAAAAGCGCTCAAGGAGAAGAGGATCAACGGCAGGAAAATCGTCATCGGGACGTACAAGCAGAGGGAAAGCAAGCCGAAGAAGAAAGCGGATAAAATCGAGAAAAAGAAATTCTTCATCGATACCGAACCGTTGCTGTCGTTACTGGATAATTAATCGATCGAAACGAATATGGTGAATAATTTCCTAGGTAATCCGCACAAGACCGAATATGAAGACATCGACGAGGATTTCAACATGTTGGCCGAGGAGTTCGTCGACGATCCAGATTCCTCCGACTACGAGGACGAGGACGATGATTTCTACGAGGACGAAGAGGAGGAGGACGACAACGAGGACGACGAGGAAGATGACAAATACGACGAAGTGGATTATTGGGGTGACATCGGCTTCCTTTCTGACAGTGACAGCATCGACATAGACGTTCCGGGACCTCCAGGTTAGTAAATAGGGGGTGATTGCCGTTTTATATAGGTGAATAACGTGTTTGCGTCGTTTTTAACATATTTTTTGTGGTCGTTATATATATTTTATGCTAAATTAAATAAAATTTGATAGGAAAAGTGCGACATAACCTCAAACATATGTTCCCATGCTAAATGTAAATAAAAGTGAAATAGACAACGAATAGAATAAATATTAGGGTGGAGATTTGCGGAAATACAAAGTTACGAATCAAAATTTCTTTATATTATATTAGTATTTTTCGTAAAAAGAATCAATTTAGAAAAATATGATATATAGACAAGAATGATAACATAACCTCAAATATGTGCTCATATTGTATTGTAAATGTTGATATTAGGAGTGGAATAAAATAAATGGAAATTAACTAAAATTTCTAATACAAATTTCTTTAAATTATATTATTATTTCTTAAACCGAAAAAGGAACTTTTACAAAAAAAATATATTGTGAGTAATACTACACATCAATGGTAAATAATATAATATAACCTTAAAAATTACGTATTTCTGGGTTAAATTTATTTGTAATAGGATTTCGTTAAAAAGGTAATAGATTTCTAAAAAAGTAAATTGATGTATGTCTCAGTCCATGTAAATTTATAAATGTATAACTGCAAAAATAAAAAAAAATTCTTTAAAATATTGATTAAAAAATTTTAAACATACAATACTAGGATGTCTATAATACCTTTATACTACCTTTAAACGAATTCAAATAATTAATGGTTTTTGACAAAAAGTAATAGGGTAACAGAATTTTTCCTCAAAATATCAGATTTAGAGCTATTTAGAAGTTTTCCAACTTAACAAAACTCTTCAGATTTTGGACAGCAATTTGGGGTTTGTAATAAGTGGGTAGTTACTTTTTCTAAAATAGTTGTAATTTTTTTGCATCGAAAATCGCCATGAACTTTGTTATTTTAAATGGATTATTCTAGATGTTTCATTATTACTTTTTTTGGCTTCATCATAAAATATATTCAATTGTTTCTAAGGAAATACGATTTTTGTAAAAATACTGACATTTACACTGTAATAATTCATTAATTTTCACTTGCTTTCAGTGCCAAAGATCTCTCATGTTAACACTACCAAGTACGTACTAATCAATATTGCCGTTTCGAAATTTTTTGTTGTACTAACACAAAGTTTTCACCTTGAATGTTAATGCGGGATTTTCAAAACTAAGTGTTATCGTTTTAATATAAAATTTTAATATTCAATAATAGTTTTTATGAATGTTCAAACAGATTGAGAAAATAAGGTAACCTCAAGGCCCTCAATTCGAAAAATTCCTAAAACAAAACACCCTAGAATTTTTTTAAAACATTGAAAGAAGAAAAAAATTAAAAATTAACGTTTAGGTAAGCATTTAGGCATCCATTAACGTTTTTTAAAATGTACTAGATTTGGCAAAGGCGTACTGACGTATCAGAAAAGCTCAAAATGCACTAGAAAAATACAAGTGTACTAAAAACGGCAATACTCTGATTGGTTAAAACATAAAATAGACAGATAGTATACAACTGTCAAGTGGTATCTGGCACGCTTGTGACGTGTTATCCCCACCCACATCTAAGTTACTAGGCAAACTATTAGCCTTGTTTAAATATATCTAGTTAGTCAACGTAATGCATTTTCGGAAAAATAAAGTATTGCTCAGGGAAGTGGTGCACTCTATCGGTGAATGTAAATTGATTTGAAAACGTGATAAATATAACAGGTATCTCGGTCAGAGTGAGAGACAGATTTCTGTGTTTTATCCATCTGCGGAAACGACGGAATCCGTATCGGTGATTTATTGGCATTGGCATTGTTTAAATATATTTAGTTAGTCAACGTAATGCATTTTCGGAAAAATAAAGTATTGCTCAGGGAAGTGGTGCACTCTATCGGTGAATGTAAATTGATTTGAAAACGTGATAAATATAACAGGTATCTCGGTCAGAGTGAGAGACAGATTTCTGTGTTTTATCCATCTGCGGAAACGACGGAATCCGTATCGGTGATTTACTGGCATTGGCGAATTGTGTGGCCTGGGGGAAAGGGAGGGTGGATGCACGATGACGCTGTGATAAATAAAAAGAAATTGAAAGTATATTGCAAGGCTCGTTCTTGTTGACAAAACATTAATTGAACAATTTTCTAAATTGAGGTTTTTTCTTTTAAGAATAAAATAGTTAAACTTAAAACAAAAAAAAATCACTGAAAAGAGAAAAGTTAAATCTAAAAGGACGAAAATTTGCCGAGAAAAAACAAACAGATCTACTTCTCAATTTTTATTTTCTTAGTTTTTAAATTAATAAGTTGTTTTGTTAACTTAATTTACTTATGTTTATGATTATATAATAATCAGAAAACGTTTGTTTTATTAAGAAGAATAAGTATTTAGTTTGATAATATATAATCTGTAGTTCGATGGCCTTTTTATATTTAAAATTTTAATAAAACGCGGGTTTTTCGTTCGAACGTATATACGAAAACCTACTTCTCCTCCTCTCTCCTATTGCTATCTTCGCTTCTCCCGTGTATAGCGGTACTGTCGCTAACTTCAACTGGTGTAAAGGCGGGAAATTTGAAATTTGAAATGTAGCGTACTATAAATCATTATTTTTTTTACATGTATGTACCATTTTACTTTACTTTTTGCCTTTTTCTTAGTTCTAATTTAATGTATAGGTACTCTATGTATATAGTTTTCTTATATTCACAAAACATTTGTTATTTGATTTACTTATGTTTACTATTACATAATAATAGAAATTCGTTTTTTTATATAATGAATAAATATGTAGTTTGGGAGTACAAATCGCCATTTATTTTTACATATATGCACCACTTTACTTATTAAAAACACCATACATGATGACACATTCGCGCTCTTTCTCTTGAGCGGCTGAAAAGTTACGAGGTAGCCTTTGGGGGCAACATCTATATATACAAGGTTACATCGTAACTTTTCAGCCAATCAATAGAAAGAGCGCGAACGCGTCATCATGTATGCTGTTTTTAATAGCTTTGTTTACTTGTGTGCTTGGAGCAGTATCTACTGATGTCATCAGAGTAACTTGAGAGCGTCTCAGAGTTGGATTTAAACATGGTACAAACAAACGCGCTCGATTGCAAATATAACTTTAATTTTATTATTTACTATTGTCAAATTGTCACAGCTATTATGAATAGGAAAAGTAAAAGTAATTTTTCAAACTAATGAATGTAGACTACAATAAAAATGCATCATATACTAGTATTTATGTACCTATCAAGTGAAGTTTTTAAAATATAATAATCGTTCTTTACATCAATTACATTGGTATCATTATATTATCCATATCGTGCATATTTGATGCAGGTATAAATCGGATTACATTTACAAACGACAGTTTACAACACGATGTTAGTGCGATTAGGTTATGTTGCACAAATTGCTCGTAATTGCTCGGACGTCGGATCGCGAGCAGAAAGAGGAACCACTTTGTGATCTGGATTTGCTTGCTCTAAACAAACAAACACGCACAAATCATGCTCTAAAATACAAACAAACACGTAAAATTCCATGGATCTGTTTAGATCAGACAAACAAACAAACCTAATAAGTAACGTGGTGCATATATGTAAATATAAATGGCGATTTGTACTCCCAAACTACATATTTATTTTTATAATGAAAAACTAATTTCTACTATTTGCAATAGTAAACATAAGTAAATCAAATAAAAAATATTATATAAATATAACACAAAACTTAGAACTACACACATATATAGAGCATAACATTAAATTAGAAACTAAAAAAAAGTAAAGTAAAATGGTAAAAAAATAACGATTATATATTATCAAACTAAATATTTATTCTTCCTAATAAAACAAACATTTCAATGTAAACACGAGAATTATCGCGTGGTGAGTCATCACAGCGTCATCGCCGATCCACCCTCTCCTTTCCCCGGACCTTGCAATGCTATTGCAATTAAATAATATTTTGCCGACACGTAAGAGGGCCATCTTGTATGTAGTAGTCTAATTATAAAGCGCTTATATTTAAATCCAGATTTGGGGGTGGACACTTAACGCTCTACTTTTTCGACAAGGTTGCGCGCCACCGACTTCAGCACACCGAACTACAACTAATCTGGCGGTACATTCAAATGTGTGGTTTTATATACTTTTGGTATTTGGAAGTTCTATTTGTGTATATACCAAATATTTCATGACTATAATAGTACAATCTTGTAATAATTATACTATTATAGTAATGAAATATTTGGTATATACACATACATATGATAAAATGTGGATATATAAATACAACACTAAAATAATATATAAAGATATTTTATTTATAAAAGTTATAGTATCTGAACAAAGTTATACACAACGACATGTCTTTCACAGTGTTAGGGCAGTTGAATACAGCAGAATTAATGGATCTTTGACATCGAGTATGGAAATATTATTTTTGTAAATTCAAGAGTTCGCCATTTTACAGCACTGACCTTTGTTCGTAATAAATCGTTAATCACTTTAATACAACAAAAACAAATGCCACTGAGTTTCTACAATAGTCGTAATGAGAATAAAATAACGCACAAAACTAAAAACGAACTATAACCACAATAATAACTATAACAACAAAATAATCTTCAACGTAAAACATGGACGGCATGACTGTATGGACACGCCTACTACAACTATTATCATGCACCGCATTAAGCTTTGTCCATATGAGCATAAACATGTGTAAAATAAATATGAGCACGTCAAGTTCCGGAGATATTTAAATATATTTGAGACTTTAAAATATTCTGTATGTTGGTCTACCCATATCCTTTCGACCGTTTGTGATGAGAAACACATCGAAATCCCTCAACAACATTAGATTTTGTTGTTGTTGGTTTGACTCAACGCAGTTTAAGCGCAGGTAAATGAGGTGTTATAAGTTATTCACAATTCAAAGCTACATCGATAATGTAGCTTTCTAATTGCATACAGCGCACCATCGACAGCGCTGTACTAAAATTTACCACATGATTACAATAACCAATGGGAAATTTGACGAAGTTTCTCCGATTAAGTGTCTATCCCCAGATCGAGATGGGCACCAACGCCGTGCTGCCATCTACCGCTTTTGTCCAAAACGTTCAAAAATCCGTTAACTATTTTGTCCATAAAGTTGTCTAACTAGTATGTATATAAACAATGCTATTAGTTAACAGACGTTGATATATTGCAATATTTTCTCAAAAAAAAAAGAAATAAGTATATTTACAACATATTTTACAAATAAAATTAATAAAATACGATCAGTGACGAAAGATGGCGCCACCACCAATTCATAATATCTCCGATACGAATCAGCGTAGACATTTAAAAAAATCAATAATTTAACTTTTATTAATCGTCATCGATTTTATGAAGACGACAGTCGCGTGGAGCCGCTAGAAACCTCCGACCTTCCCAAAGACGACACGACGACAATCAGCAACAACAGCGGCGGCAAAGAAGCTGCTCCTCCTCCCCCCACCACCGAAACTTCGAAGAACATAGAGGAAGTCTCGTCGACGGTGCATCGAAATCTCGAAAATAATCCGGAAATGTGAACATTTTTTGTTGAATGCCTCCTCTAGCCTTGTTGATATAAATAATCTTCATTGCGGTTTTGTGTTTGTACATAGCGATAAAATAATATTTATTATTTAAGATGTCGGTTTCATTTGTTTTTTTTTTTTTCTCTCTCTTTCCTTTTTTCGTTATTTCTAGGAATTAATGAAAACGGGGAAAAAATGACTGTGTTTTGTAAGTTGTGGTAATATAATTTTTTTGTTTGGTAGTAGATTAATTTCGAATACGTCGGAAAAATTTTACGAAATTTTGAGAGTAAATAAAATGTGCTAGTTATTATATATATAAACATTTTCCTTTTATTTGATAAATATTGTTTTTTGTTTAAGAGTTATATGCAATAAAATATGTATTTCTCTAAAAGTGATTTGTTTTTATTCCAAATAAACCCATGATAACTAAATTAAATTTCCCGGAATTAATTTTAATAACTTCAACATTGAAGCATAAAGTTGCCCACAATTTTATATTAAGCTCGTTTTATATTAGAGATAATTACTAAAAAATACTTTTAAGTTCAGGATTTACAATCATAAAATTAGAATATGTTCAATGCCTGATTACGTCACGATAATTTTGTGGTTAGAATTGAAGGGCTTAGTGCAATAATGTGATATGCCACAGATAAAAAAAAGAAGCGGTTATTATGCTTTAAAGTTTTGGAAAAATGCATTACACTAACTACCACTCAATTTAAGATTGAGGTATTTTTTGTGAGGATTATCATGTTTTTACAATAAGCCCTTCAGTTCTAATCAAAATAGCGTAATATAAAATATAGTTTTTATTCAATAATTACAATATTTTTGCGTTGAAATTACGTTTTACATAATGGTGGAAAACTTTCAATTGGTATTTAGGATGAAATGTTTAAAAGTGGTAGAACAATTAGAAAGTTAAACGTTTGGTTTTGTTGCAATTTGAAATTTAAGAAAAAAAAAGTTAACTAGAAACCAGCATATGCGTTTCAGTAAATTTACGTTAGAAACAGTTTTCTATAATTTGACATTTAGCTATTGAAATATAGATGTCACTATCTGTAAGTGAAATATTTAATTTAATGATTATATAATTAAATTTTCTTATAATTGACATTAAATATTATTAAATACAGTAAAAAAAAAAAAAATAGGAAATTTTGTCATAATTTAAAGTTGAAAATATTTAAAGAGTATGTAAAGAATTCTTAAAATCATAAAATTTTTAACATATGAAAACAGATTTCTATAAATTCCCATATTCAACTAATGCACAACAGATGTTACTTCCACACCAAATATAATTATTTAATAATAAAATTATAGTATTAAATTATTCTATATTTTAAGTGACGTATCCCAATTACCTATAAATTAATATCATAATGAAATAAATACGAATTATTATTTATCTTCTATTTTCGTAGGTGGTAATCTGCATTGTACAAAATTTACACCAAAAACAGGTTTCTATAATATGACATTTAGCTGTTGAAGCGTAGATGTCACCATCTGTATATGAAATATTAATTATTATTAATTTAATGATTATACAATTATATTTCTCTATATTTGAAATAAAATATTATTAAATACAGTAAAAAAAGAAGATAGGAAATTTTGCCATGATTTAAAGTTAAAAATATCTCTTTTAAGATTTCTTCAAATTCTATAAAATTTTTAACATTTAATAACAGATTTCTGTAAATCCATATTTAACTAGTGAACAACAGATGTCGCCATTTTCGCATCAAATATAATTTAATAATTATAATATTAAATTGTTCTATATATTAGGTGGCACATTTCAATTAATTATAAATTCGTAAACATCGTAAAGAAATAAATATTTAAGTTAAATTTATTAAAATAAATAAGAATTTTTATTTATCTCCTATTTTCTGCGTACATTTAAATATAATTATCTGTCATTCCTATCAATTTACAACCAAATTATTAATAAATGATTAATTAAATTACTTTTGCTTATTTACACAGATAGTGAATTCTAAATAATGAGTTTCTTTCTTTTTACTTTTGTTAAAATATTCACGTTGCCTGTGAATATTTTATTCAATTATTTAGCTGCCAGTATATATGAAAAAAAATACGTTTCTGTAATTGAATTTGACTGGTGCAGTATAAAAATCAAACAATTATATTTCATTGAATAAAACATTATAATTAATACTTTTTTAATGATTTTATTTGCAAAAATATCTTTAATTTTACAAAATTAATTTAATGATGAAACAGATTCCTGTAACTCTTTATGTTGGTCTATTTAAACATAGGTGTCACTGGTTTTAATCATTAATTAACGCCATTTTTAAATAAAATCGCATACTAAACCCGAAAGAAAATGCAAGTTATTTGAAATATACTTTATTATTAAATTATTAATCCTATATATTTATTAACAAAAAAAAAAATATAATAAAATTCAATACATATAAAACAAAATCTCAAAAATTACCTTTACAACAAAATAAATAAATCAGTTATTGTAGATTAAAATAACATCTTCATCAGT
The DNA here is from genome assembly GCA_004143645.1 of Protaetia brevitarsis. Classification (NCBI taxonomy): domain Eukaryota; kingdom Metazoa; phylum Arthropoda; class Insecta; order Coleoptera; family Scarabaeidae; genus Protaetia; species Protaetia brevitarsis. The sequence goes on from RXPK01002114.1 coordinate 92,336, forward strand.
ACCGTAACTCTTTCTGGCCTCCTCGAAAGTCTCTAAGGACATAGTGCACAGTCCTGCAAACACAAACAATCACCAAGACTGAAATCAAAATCGACCCGCAAAAACTTACGATTATTAAACGAAGGGTTCCTATAATAGATCTTCTGCGTGAGAGAGTTGTAGCCGCATATCACAATGTAGTGTCCCTGGTAGGGTACGGGCCACGGTAGGCACTTCCGCAGCTCCGTTGAGATCTTATTCAATTTGCATCGGTCGCAGTTCAATAATTTGGCATTTGTTAAGAGTATCACTGGCCCGTCTTTGAGATGGCCGATTATAAAGTTGGCACTGACGGATTTCTTGTAAATCTTCAAGTCTAAAGTCTTCGCCCTCTCGAATTTCTTATTTACGCGTTTCTCGTCCTTTTACAGGTAAAAAAAAAGCCGGTGAGAGTAACGGACAAGATCAAGAGAGTTACTAAAGCTTATGGGACTAGTAACTTCAATTTTACGAAAAATTACATAAAATATAACCTCAAATATGTCAAAAACTATGTAAAACAAATAATAAATTAAATACTACCAACCCTGAGCAATCGTTTCCTAACCTAACCATTTCCTAACCTAAAAATTGAAAGAAATGAATCACGCAGAATTATTTATTAATGGAAACCAAACGTCTATTACCACAATTTTCTTTCGATTTATTAGATTATAACATCAAATATTTCTGCTACACCACATTTTAGTCCCGTAAACTTTAATTCACTCAACGTAATTTTATCGTACCTTCGTAAGGACGTTCTGATAGAATGAATTTCCGCGATAACCTGGATGCACACCTAAAGTCGTCGTATAAAATTTATGTTTAACGTTAAATCTATACAATAAATAACACAGATCGATGGTCCAAGTGCTAAAGCAATATACAAAAAGCGATATTATTAAAGTATGTAGGTATAGCGTTAAATAAATAAATAAATAATAGCAGGGGAAACACCTACCTTTTATTGAAGCCTTCTTCTTTACATATCTCATTGAAATTATCCTGAAATTTTACCCTGTCACTTTGGGGTAATATCATGATTACACAGGATATCCCACAATCCCAATTGAATCTCTGTTTGTGATGATATAAGGCGATTTGTAGTGAATCCGGTTGTCCAGCTATACGCATTTAAAGATTATAAGATTATCATTGAAAAAAAACGTTATATAGATTAGTATATTTTATTAGTAATATATTATATATTGTACCAGGCTGTTTGAAATATCTCCTCATTTTGTGTGTTTTTGTCGGTGTCCTGCGGTAAGTAAACTAACTGGCACTTTATTCATCCAAACATAATTACGGGAAAGAATCTAATTCAATGAAACCTTATCGTGTTTTATTGTCGATTGTGAGATAATTGAATAAAATACATTTGTTACCAGATAATACGCGGAAAATCACTTTTTTACGTAAGTTATACGTTATACTAGAACGTTAGAAACGTGAGAGTGAAACTCATGTTTGTATTCCATTATTGTTCGATAAAATAACGATAAATATTAATTAGATCAAACACAAAATTAGCTGCCGCAAACAACAAGAACACGAGTGGTTATTTCAGGTTATTTATAAACGGATTTCGATGCACATGCGAAGTAAAGACAGATGGTCGATAATCACCATCACTAAAAAGTACTTCTTGTAAAATATGTATGTATATTACGTTTCTCTGACATTTTTTTTTATCTTAAAAAGAAAACAGGTTAAACACGGCGCAAACAGTAAACATATATAGGAATAGATAATGAAAATAAACTTTCTCCAAGCAAATCCTTTATTTTGTTATTATTAAGAATACTACAAAATGATAACTGTGAATTTTTGACCTAAATTCTAGCATATCAACAAATTTTATTTAGCAACGGAGATTTTACCATAGATAATCTTTGAATATACAAATATACCGGGCGTTCTAAAATCTTGCACGGCATATTGGCGTATATGGAGAAATACACGTTAATTTTAGTTAATTTTATTTGGTGACTTGCATGATGCATATTGACAAAAATCGTTATGTTTCGCTGAGTCCAAAATGCCTATTCATTTTTTTCGAAAATGAGTAATGAGCACTGAAAAATCTTTATAAAAAGATTAGATGCGTAGTATTTTTGACGTTTCTGACAATTGGTAGCAAGAGTGCTAGTGTAGAAGTAAAGTTACTAATAAATAGAATTTTTTCGCAAGCAACTATGATTACAGAAATGTAACTACAAATAATAAACACTGAATAGAAGACAATACGTAAGACTACTCGTCGAGAAAATGTAAATGTTATTGCATTTTGTAACTATTTGCAACATTGTTACATGCGAAAAAAATCCTTGGAAGTAATTTATAATACCCACATTTTTAAATTTAGTCGAGAAATCTTTTCTGTAGGCAGGACGAGTTAATGTTTATAAACAATGTAAATTGTAATTAAAGATGTGTTTTTAGGGGAAACTTTGAGCCCCCATTACACACTTTAGAACCAAATATGGGACGCTATAAAAATACTTGTCAAATATTTGTCGTTTTCTACCCTAATAGCCAAATTTAAATTTCCCGCCACAATTTTTAGTGAATCCAACGTAAAGACATCAAAATAACTATTAATTTAGTACAAAATGTTGGGTAATTTTGTGTTTCAACGTTGAAGTTGCTACGAGTAATTGCGGGAAATTTAAATTTGGCTATTATGCTACATTCCAATCAAATTTTATTAAAATCAGAGTGATCCCCTTGGGTAACTTTCCTTGTCAGTATTAATCGCTAGATATCGAAGAAATATAGTATACAAATGTAATTTCGTTGTTATTATGAATTTATTCCTTATTTGCGGCCATATTATAATTTTAAATCAAATGCAAACAATTACATAGGCAATTTCTACTAACGAAATGAAAGTTTATTATCTTATTATTGTCACTTGCTTATATTCCTATGTGCAATACGTCAACTATAGACCGGCAATTTTGTTCTTTATCTTCTGAATATTGATGAGTTAGATTCATACGTACGACACATCACATTGTTTATATACAGTTTTTAGGACGAAGGAAAAAAAAACATTCAGGTGAGTCAACAGTATTTGTAAATATTAAAAAAAAAATACTTACCATGTGGAAAATCCAAAATATCTTCACCCATTTCATTCGAATCTGATTTAAATTACGCGGTAGAACACTTTAACGTTACCTTTCTATTCGCTTCTATTAAAAACAGAAAGTGCAGTTTTTTTTTCTACAAGTTTGTGCTATTCACCTAATCGAAGTGCTATTTAGGTAAAGGTAATCCACTTTCGCGACATTGAACTGTATAGAATATATTACCAGAACCATTAATCGTCGAACCAAGATCGTTTCAGTCGCAATGATACCGCTTTTTTCAGTTTGCTTATCGTGGATATTCATCAACATCTTAAAAAAAATCGTTTATTGCGTACGGTTATATAACTTTTGCGACGAAAATATGCGTCTGTTATGACGTTTACGAATTGACTAAAACACGACAATTGTAATAATAAAATGAGACGGCAAAGGAGTGCCAAAAAAGCAGCGGTTTAATCGTTGAATCCTTGAACAAACAGCTGATATCCTCGCGAGATTTTTATTAGGTGAAATCGCGAGATCACTTCGACTGGAATGAGGTGGAGGGGGAAAGGTCGTTAAAATTGGTAAATAAAAATTGAAGGTCAAATTTATGTAGGTAAAATATATTTTATTTTATTTTATAGCGAATAAATAATGCTTTTTGTATTGTTGTTTCTTTTTTATGAATATTTAAATGCAGAATAGATTAATTTTTATTTAGTAGTTATTGTAATAATAATGGCATTCATATTTTAATTAAATAGATTTTAAATCGTTAGGTATTTCGCTAGACAGGAGCGCCAACCACAAAATATCATACATAACACTGTCAAATTTTAATTTCACATGAAATATCTATTATAATTATTACAAAATACGTTTTCATCATCAAATCGTACAGTGTGTTTTAGCCATTTTAATTACAGCACTACTTTTTATTTTGGAAAACAAGCTTTTCTAACAACACTTATCATCACGATATCAAACTTTACAATTTTTTTTGTGACTAACATTATGTTATAATGTAATAATTGAATGAAAATGTCAACCACAAATTAGCAATTATTAATATATTTGAAAAATACAATAAATTGTCGAAACGTCGTTAATGTTCTGAGAATTTGCTTTTCATTTAAAAGCGAAAAATCCACAAACTTGCTATCATAGAATTAGAATATAATTGGCTAAGTAAAAAATTTGAAACAATAAAAATTCAATTGCATGTATAACCTAAAAATATTCTCGACAATAGGGTATGACCCAAAAGTAGTTGAACGCATATTATTTGCTTCGTTATTTTAAACAGAACATCGTGTTATTGTTTCAAAATTTTAATAATTGTTAAAGTTAGTTCCAATGATTTTTTTACAACTGTCTTCATTTATAGGTTTTAGTTTTAATAATATAAGATTAATTCTGTAATAAGTAACCGTTATTGTATTTTGCTGTTGGATAAATAAACCCTTATTATTATAATTATATCAAAATAATTAATTTAATACAAAATTCTAAGCAAATTCTTGCTTTTACAATGAAATTATTAAAACTATTGTCGTAAATTGAATTTTGCTATTTAGGATAGTTCTAACATACACATTTTTCTTGCGATTTCAGTGTACATCTCATAAAAATGTGTATTTTATTCATCTATACAAATCCAAATCCGGAACCCAACACATACAGATTGATTATAGTGTCGAATAGGGATGAATTCTACTCAAGACCAGCAAAACAAATCTGCAGAATTAAAGATGTGATTGGAGGTTAAATAACTATTTTTTTTTTTTAATAAAAAAACGATTTTCTCAATATAATTCCCGTAGGGCAAGATATGGAACCCAGTAGAGAAGGCGGGATGTGGCTTGGAGTGTCGATCCAGCGAATCGGCGATTGCAAATTACGTTTTGGGGCCTTGCTGAATATCACGGGAGAAGAGCACAAACACGGAATTAAGGGAAGAGGGTTTATAGTCGCCGATTATTTAAATGGAGAATCAACTGCCGATACTTACATAAATTCTCTTTTAAACGATGGAGAGACTTATAATGGTTTCAATTTCGTAGCCGTGGAAGTTAGGTTAGAACGCAGAATAAATACAAAATGACAACAATGGCTCTTTATGTCGTTATTGAGAGAGTTTTCACTTTGTTTTGGTATTATTTCATGTTAGAATTCTTTCTAAATATTGTGTTTGCAAAAAAGGAATGTTATATTGAGAAAAATCATTGATAATATATGGTTTTATGCACAACACAAGAAAAGCATGCTTAAAAACATGCAACATACATATTTGCGTGCAAATTTAGATGCAATTTCGATAACGATGAAACGTAGACAGATTTAATGTTACAAAATGGGGATTTGGAGTCTGTGATCGCTTCTGTTGTCATTTCTGTTTATTCTATGGTTATACGAACAGATAAAATATTTATTTAATATACATTAATGTGTCACGACGTGGAGATAAAAATACTACCTGTCTATTTGGAATAACATTACCCAATAACGGAAGTCGAAAATATTTTAGCTAAATTGACCTTAATAGCCAAATTTAAATTCCACGCCAATTTTTTTTTAGTGATTTCAACGTAAAGGCATTAAAATAACCATTGATGTAATACAAAATGATGTGTAATTTTCTGTTTTAAAGTTGAAGTTACTAGGAATAATTGCGGGAAATTTAAATTTGGCTATTAGGGTGACGTACACCCACAGACGGTACCACAAAAATGTTTAAACCTCGCACTTATTTATTTTTTCATATATTTTGAATGGTAAGTCGTCGTGACACACACTATATAGCATCATGTCCTGTTGTCATGATAAATTAAAATCTATAATTTTGATTCGCAGTCAAGGCGATACCAAAACCTATTGCTGCAGTAACATGACTAAGGATTGCAACAAATACGAGGTGCTCAAGTATTGGGATTCGGTAACACCATTCCTGATACACCCTTGAAAAAAGTAATCGCTGGAGAGGAGAGATTTAAACAGATAATTGAGGAGAATAATGATGTCTCTAACAAGGAGGAATTGTTGGGAAAATTGCTTTGGTTCTTAAAATGGGAAGAAAGGTATTTAAAATTAATTCTCGTCTTGATGACTGATGCTTTCTAAAATGATGTTGCCAAGTCTTTTCAGAGTTTTCGATTTGATTTCGACTATGATTTATTGAAATGGGTTATGAATGTACTGAAATCTGTATCATTTACACTTTATAAAATATCAATTTTATACCATTTGACTTAATTTATAATTTGAAAGGGCTTTTTTTAGTTAGTACTACAAAATTACGGTATGATATGATAATCTTTCACAGTCATAAAATGTTGCAACTAAAAAAAAAATTGACTCCAAATATAAATTAAAAACTTATTACAATATTTTGTCAATGTACACAGAGATTCAAAATGATTGTCAATTCCGTTCCTATAGATAGTAACAGGGTGTAGGTATATGCCGCGTGTTTGTAATGAAGGTTTGAACTAAGTCAGTGTTGGAACATAAGAAAGTAAACGGATCTGTTATAAATAAGGAAAACGTAACCTATATTTGAACTCGCATTATATAAACGACTATGGATTGGTGTTTCTGCTTGTAAAAATGAAATGTAATTAATTTAACTTTACTAAATTATGATTTTACAATTCAGTACTAACTGGTGTTTAACTAAATTTATTTATTATTTTAAATTATAACATACAATTAGTATAATTATTAAGTGACAAAACTGCATCTCTCAGTTCTTCTATGGTATGCATGCGGTTTCTATCGATCCTATTTTTTAGATAGCCGAACATGAAGTAGTCTAATGGGGTTAGATCAGGCGATCTTGGTGGCCATCTTTGTGCTCTAACGAACCTGTCAGCAAAAAACTGTTGAAGATATTGGCAGGTTTGTCGAGCAGTATGTGCTGGAGCATTATCGTGCTGAAAATAACCTGCTTCAAGCTCATTTTCTTGTAACTCTGCAAAAAACAATTCCAACATCTGTTGGTAACGTTGGGCTGTTACAGTTTCCTCGAAGAAAATTGGCCCTATTATTCGTTGCCTGGACATAGCTAACCAAACTCCAACTTTTACGGGATGCAATTGCGTTTCTCGAAATTCGTATGGATTTTCTGCAGACCAAATACCATAGTTTTGTAAATTGATATAGTCTGTTAGTTAAAACCAGGCTTCATCCGAGAAAAATGATTGGTTTAGCAAGTCATCTTCCCTTGAATTCTTATTAAGCCAATGACAATATTCCAATCGCCTATCGTGATCTAATGGTAATAATTCCTGTACCATAGAAACTTTATAGGAATGAAAATGTAACTTTCTTTTGACAGCTCATTGCGCTGAAGTGTATGATAAGCCTATAAAATTATAAAATGTAATACACTATTTCACTTAATGTTAATATTGATTTTTTACCTGTTTGTTGAGCTATTACCAAAGATAAATTCCCTTATTTTCTTACAGTATTCAGAAATACTATTGTTGGTGATATTAGATGTAAATATAAACGATTTGAAACAAATTATAAGATAAATAATCGAAAGATACTACAACACACACGCCAATATCGCTAAATGTCAAGAAAATTCATTTAATGTATGAAATTTGTATGTAGCTAACTTCGCTCATTTAAATTGGTAATAAGTATAGATAAATTTTTCCGGAAAACAGTTTTTTTCTTACGACAATCATTTTGAATCACATGGTATATAGGATTTACTCAAATTTTCTGAGCTGCTAAATTTTCAAATGCAGATATACTGAAAACATAAATATTGAACTGGCAACATTGTTTATACCTAAATAGGCAAGTACAGTGAACTCCATTACAGCTATTTTGTGATGGTTCAAATTTTTATACAATTCAATGATAAAATGTCATAACATAACCTAAAAGTCTAAAACTTTGACAAATATAATACCAACCTACTTCTTAGTTCCCTTTTCCGCCACGTATATCGTCATCAATTTAGCGGGGATTTTAAAAACGTATTTTTTTTTTATATTAAGTATGTAGCACGGTAAATGAAAGTAGATGCTCCAATTTCTCACAAATTCTTTAATGATGACAATCGATTTCATCCACTAAGGGACATCTTCAGGTCAGAAATCATGAAACAGTTTAAAAAATAAGTCACGTAATAAAATAGTAAAAATTGAATAAGATTGTATAAGACTTATTAACAGCATCATTCGCCTTGCGGCGTCCGTTGATTAAAATACATTTTATCTTCTTTGTTTTTATTTTAAAGTGTAGTTTGCCGTTTTTAAATGTGTGTTAATAAGTCTTATACAATTTTTACTATTTTATTACGTGACTTATTTTTAAACTGTTTTATAATTCTGACCTGAAGATGTTCCTTAGTGGATGAAACCGGTTATCGTCATTAAAGAATTCGTGAGAAATTGGAGCATTTACTTTCACTTACCTTGCTATAATTTGCTCACATACAGAGTCAAAAACCTTTAATTATATATAAGCATATATTTTAGGCACTTACCAGATTCAAATTTGGAGAAGCGACAGCCAACATGGTACAAGGAGTTATCCTGCGTTTTTGTGAAAGTTTTGAACGGTGGTTACGGATCAAGGTGTGAGATTTTTCTTCTTTCAATATCAATGCATTTTGCGGGGTTTTTTTTTTGTGTTTGTTTTAGAACGCATTCTATCATTTTGATCGACTATGAATGGAATATGGAATTTTTCGAAGCCACTATGAAAGAACCAATTGATATAAATAACCCGATATGGTTGAGTGATACTATAAAAGCTAGGTTATAAAGAAATTAAGGATCCAAATATAGATTTTTTTTTAATTATTATATTATTTTTATGCCAAATATATATACATTCTAGTTAATGAAAATGTTATTTTTTTATTAATTTAAGTAGGAATTATATTTTTAATAAATGTTTGTGCTCTAACCCGTTTTTTTTATACCAAATCGTATGAAGAAAATCAAGAAATGTCTTAGACACATTGTTATAAAGATTTACTAAATTTAGAGAAAATTGTAAGTTTTAGGTAATTGCAAATCTTGGAGAAACTCGCAGTGTAAAATTAAAGATTTCTTTTTGCAAAGAAAACAGAATGGTTCCAATTCAAAGATTTTCAACAAAATGCAAACGAATAAAAACATACAATTTATTATATCCATAATAGGGGACAGGTCGACGTAATATACCTGGATTTTCAGAAGGCATTTGATCAGGTAGATCATCATGTTCTTTTAGCTAAAATGCGTTCCTTCGGCTTTTCTAACTCCCTGTTAAATTTCTTTAAATCTTATTTGCTAAATAGGAAACAATGTGTCAAGTATCGTAATTTCATATCTAAGTTCATTATCCCTACATCAGGCGTCCCGCAAGGCTCGAATTTAGGACCACTTCTATTTTTAATTTTTATTAATGACCTTGTTAATGATATATCCTGTCAAAAACTCATGTTTGCTGACGATTTAAAGTTGTTTGCCTCTATTGATTCTGTTGAGGACTGTAGAGTACTTCAATTAAATATCAACACTGTTGTTTCCTGGTGTAGTAAATGCAGGCTTTCACTTAATGTTTCTAAGTGTAATTCTATGATTTTTACTAAAAAGATCAACCCGTTACTTTTCTTATACTATCTCCGATGCTACTTTAATCTCTATAAATTTAACGAAAGATCTGGGAGTGTTATTTGATCCAAACTTTCTTTTTCTCATCACATAGCAGATGTTGTCGCACGTACCTTTAAAATTTATGGTTTTATTTACCGCAATTGTAGAGATTTTCGTGATACCAGGACGTTGCGTACGTTGTTCTTTTCTTTGATACGCTCTAATTTAGAATATGCAATTTTAATATGGTTTCCTATTTACTCAATTCATATAAATAATATTGAATCGGTTCAAAGAAAGTTTTTAAAGTTTCTTTACTTTTTAGCTGAGGGATCTTATCCACTAAGGGGTTTTGATTATGGGATACTTTTAGCCAAATTCAACTTTGAATCATTGCAAGTTAGAAGAATGGTTAGTTTGATTAATTTTTTTTACATAAACTTAACTTTTTCATACCTAGGCTGAATTGCCGCTATCACCCTACATTTTATTGTGATCAACATAGATCCAATGTGCTGCTCCGATCTCCCGTCTCATTAATGTGTGATCACTTTAATAGACTTTCAGATGTATGCGACATCAACAATGATGGCTTGAAATTTATTGTAAAGTGTGCTTACGCCTCTTTCAATCAGTTATAGTCTATTTTCTTTTTCCTTTTTTTTTTCTTCATTGTTTTCCTGACTATTTCATGATATTATTTTGTTCTTTGAATTATGTAAGCAAATTCTTATAGTTTTCTTTTACACTTAAATCTTAGTTTGTAAGAATGAATGATTTCTACTTTGTTAATGCTCCTTGGCATGTACTTTTCTTTTTCCTCTATGTATTTTCCTGTAATTGGGTGTTAAAAACCTGTTGGAAATAGATTATTATTATTATTATATCCAAAATTCATTTTATTTTAATAAAATAAAATAATAATTAAAGATTTTAATGATAAAATATTTAATTGACAGATGCCCCACGTTGGGCGCCAACATTTAGCACATTTTCCGTATTTCAAATAAATTCTCTGTAACTGAACCTATTTTAATGTATGTAAAATTTATCATTTCAATCAAAATTAGATTAAAAATTTTAATAAAATATTTAATTGACCCCACGTTAGGGGGCAAACTTTACTAATAAATTTAGCTGTATTTAATTAAATAAATGAAAGCGATGAAGCGAGCATTCTTAAAGCATTGTATACACAATTATTTACCACTGTAATAGAATGAAATTAAAAGTTTTAATAAGATATTGAATCGACAGAAGCCCCACGTTGGGCGCCAGAATGTATTAATAGAATTGCCGGTGTTTGAGTAAATGATAGCCACGATGAGATTCTTGTTAAAGTATCGTATGTAAAATTTATCATTTAATAGAATTAGATTAGAAATTTTAATAAAATATTAATTAACGGAGGCTCCACATTGGGCGCCAAAATGTGCTAATAAAATTAGGGGTATTTAAATAAATAAAAGCTATGTTCAGACTCCTTTTTAAAGTATTGTTCGTAAAATTTATCATCTCAATAGAACTAGAGTAAAAATTAATAAAATATTGAATCGACAGAGGCCCCTCGTTGAGGGTGTTTAAATAAATGAAAGCTACGATGGGACTCTTTTATTGATAATGTATTTACCAACATCATAAAAAAATATTTCACGGTACAAGTTGTTGACCCAGCTCTTTCTGATCATAAGGGATTAATATGTGTATTTACAACAAATGTACAAGTTGCAACAAATAATAACTGCCATATGTACAGGCCAATTAATGACTACAAAATTGATAAATATACAAAACAGTTATTGACAAACATAAATTGGTTAGAGCTTTATTCTTTAAAAGACATTGAATCTGTTTCCAAACTTTTGCTCAACAACATTTTGGCGTGCTGGGCAACTTCATTTCCTTTAAGACGTACAGTGTCTAATAAACGAAATATTAAATACTCAGACAAAGCTAGGGCTATGAGAGATGAGTTGCTGTGGCTTTATGAACTTAGTAAACTTTAGTAAAAATTATTTCCAAGAATGCTTACAACAACTTTAAACAGAAATATAGGGAAAATTTAAAGCTGGAGAGGCTAGCTTATAATACCTCTGTTATATCTTCATCGAAGAATAAATTAAAGGCTTCGTGGTCAATTATTAAATCTAAACATAACGTCAATACTTGTACTATCTCTGCGGAGGAACTAAATGATCATTTTTGTAACATTGGTAATCAAATAACTAAGAAACTAATTGCGGGTAACGAAGGTCACAGTAATCATGTGCGAGCCAAGAGCACTCCTTCATCTTTTTTTCTGAGTCCCGTTGATCGAGATGAGGTGGGTACAATGATTGATAGACTGAACAATAGTAAATCTTTGGATCACATCGTGGAGAGATCTTAAAAAAGAGAGCAATCAGAATAATTTCAAACATCAACAATAGAGATTCTTGCAGACCTTTTTTCAAAAAAATTTCGAATTTTAACGATTACTAATCAATATATTTTACAATGTCTGATCTACTGTAGGAATAACTTGGACTCTTACTATCGCCAGACGGTGTACGATACCAGAAATAAACTATATCCTAACCCACAATTTAGACTAACCAAAAACATAAACTCATTTAGATATATTTCTTTAAAATTATAATTTACTTCCTATTAAATGGAAAGATCTTAATGACATAATGTTCCAAAAAGTAATTAAAACTTATTTAATTGATAATCCTTACTATGAAATACAGGAGTTCATTAGTAATATAACTACTGTGGGTATAGAGTAGCGTGTGTCCCTGGCTCCGGACCTGTACTTGTATCCTTGTTGTCAATGTTTAATATATTTGTCTGTTGTTAATGTTTAATGTTCTTTGTTAATTCTAATCTGACATGTGCATACGATTTTTTTTTTGTCACGCACGAATAAAATTATCTATCTATCTGTCTATCTATAAAGTATTCTATGTAAAATTCACCATTTAAATAGAATTAGATTAAAAATTTTAATAAAATATTGAATCGATAAATGTATAAATAAAATTAGGGGTGTCTAAATAAATGATGATGATACTTTTTTTCTTAAGTATTGTTTGTAAAATTCACCACTTCGATAGAATTAGATTAAAAGTTATAACAAAATATTGAATCGACAGAAGCCCCACGTCGGGCTCCAAAACGTACTAATGAAATTAGGGATGTCTAAATAAATGAAAGCCATGATGAGACTCTCTTTTTTTAAGCATTCTATGTAAAATTCCCCATTTCAATAGAATTAGATTAACATTTTTAATAAAAAAAATGGAATCGGCACATTGAGCGCTAAATATACTAATAAAATTGGCGGTGTTTAAATAAATGTAAGCTATGATGAGTGAGACTCCTTTTTTTTTTTAAAGTATTGTTTGTAAAATTAATCGTTCCAATAGGATTAGATTAAAAATTTTAATAAAATACTGAATCGACAGAAGCTCCACATTGGGCGCCAAAATGTACTAATAAAATTAGGGGTGTCCAAATAAATAAAAGCCATAATGAGACTCTTTTTTTAAAGTATTCTATGTAAAATTCACCATTTAAACAGAATTAGATTAAAAATTTTAATAAAATATTGAATCGACAAACGTACAAATAAAATAAGGGGTGTCTAAATAAATAAAAATCATGATGAGACTCTTTCTTTAAAGTATTGGTTGTAAAATTAATCGTTCCAATAGGATTAGATTAAAAATTTTAATAAAATACTGAATCGACAGAAGCTCCACGTTGGGCGCCAAAATGAACTAATGAAATTAGGGGTTGTCTAAATAAATAAAAGCCATAATGAGACTCTTTTTTTAAAGTATTCTATGTAAAATTCACCATTTAAATAGAATTAGATTAAAAATTTTAATAAAATATTGAATCGACAAACGTACAAATAAAATAAGGAGTGTCTAAATAAATAAAAATCATGATGAGACTCTTTCTTTAAAGTATTGTTTGTAAAATTAATCGTTCCAATAGGATTAGATTAAAAATTTTAATAAAATACTGAATCGACAGAAGCTCCACATTGGGCGCCAAAATGTACTAATAAAATTAGGGGTGTCCAAATAAATAAAAGCCATAATGAGACTCTTTTTTAAAAGTATTCTATGTAAAATTCACCATTTAAATAGAATTAGATTAAAAATTTTAATAAAATATTGAATCGACAAACGTACAAATAAAATAAGGGGTGTCTAAATAAATAAAAATCATGATGAGACTCTTTCTTTAAAGTATTGTTTGTAAAATTAATCGTTCCAATAGGATTAGATTAAAAATTTTAATAAAATACTGAATCGACAGAAGCTCCACATTGGGCGCCAAAATGTACTAATAAAATTAGGGGTGTCCAAATAAATAAAAGCCATAATGAGACTCTTTTTTTAAAGTATTCTATGTAAAATTCACCATTTAAATAGAATTAGATTAAAAATTTTAATAAAATATTGAATCGACAAACGTACAAATAAAATAAGGGGTGTCTAAATAAATAAAAATCATGATGAGACTCTTTCTTTAAAGTATTGTTTGTAAAATTAATCGTTCCAATAGGATTAGATTAAAAATTTTAATAAAATATTTAATCAACGAATGCCCCACGTTGGGCGCCAAAATTTACTAATAAAATTAGCGGTATTTAAATAAATGAAAGTGATGATGGGAGTCATTTCTAAAATTACGGTCAAACATGTAAAAGAACCTTTGTATTTTAATAATCTTCATTATTAAAGATTATAATATAGCGACACCTGCAGGATAATCTATGAAATCTAAATAAACGAAGTAAGAACTAATATTATTAACCGAAAGGAATGAATTAAATGATGATCTTACCTGTTTTAATATTGTTTTATTCTGACGTATCACTTCCATTATATCGTATATATAATTAGTTAAAATTTCAATCAGAAAAATAATATTTATAAAGCACCTAAAGGTCCTAAATTATCCATCCAGTTTTGTTCGTCTAATTCATACAAAACTATATCCACGTTTATTATTACAATCACATCAAGGACTTTATTATATTATACCTTCGTTTAGCTTACTTTTAAATAAATAAATATTTACAAAAAAAAGAAAGAAAGAAAAGAAAAAAAACGACATTTACGACGATACGTCATGGCTATAAACAGCGAATCGTATTGCTCTCTCCTCGACATCCATTTCATTTGATTCGTTATCCGTTTTCGCGTCCACCTTCTTTATATCCAAACAGCTGTGTGCCAGGCCGAAGAATCTTTCGGGTTGATGATTATTGGAAGTGAATAGCCAACCCAAGTGGCTATCGCAGCATTTGCATTGGATTATGGTCCAGGCGTAACTGAAAGAGTTTTTGTCTCGGAAATAGGAAAATCGAAGACGCATCGTGTACAGAAATATCATTATATCACTTTGAATTGGGAGGTTATAGGAGAGATGTTCAGAGATTATATTTTTTGAAAAAATGAGATCGATTAAGAGTGGAATGAATGAGTGATTGATAAAAATTAAATTTAAAATCGTACTACTTAACAAGAATTAAAGAAAATATGCAAATCTGGAGAAGATTGGTGAGATTCAAATTTAAAAAAGAAAAATTCTATACAAAAAAATTAAAGACCTTTCTAAAAATTGCATTTTAAATAAAATTTAAAGAATTCCACCTTTTAGAGAAAAAATTAAAGAAAATTCGCATATCTAGAGAAAATTGGAAAGCTCCATATCTCAAAAAGAACTGCACAGAAAATTTAAAGAATTTCATTAAGAAAATTTAAAAAGACTTAATTTAAGAATCAAGAGTTAATAAAAATTGCATTTTCAGAAAAAGTTGAAAGAATTGCACTTTTTAAGGTATTATTTATTATTTTTTTTTTTGACTTGTATATACTTATATATTTCTGAGAACTGAAACAAGAATTAAAGGAAATACGTAAATCTTGAAAAATATGGAAAAAAATTAAACACTTTTCTGAAAATTGCATTATGAGAAAAAATTAAATAAATGTATTTTCTATAGAGAAATTTAGAAATTATTGATACGAATGAAATCTAAAATTGTTATAGTTATTATAAAAACCGAGCAGAGTTACAAATAATTCTATTTTTTTTTTTTTAGAGAAAATTAAAAGAAATCCTACAATTTGAAAACATGTCACAAATTTTTGAGAAAACATAAATAATTGTAACAATTCTCGGAGAAAAATTGTACGTGGAAAAAAATGACTAATTTTTTTGAGAAAAAAAATTTTTTTTTTTAACGAAAATTGCATTCCTAGTTCCAAAAATTTTTCAAAAAATTAAAAAGGCAGTTGAGAAAAGTTGCATCTGGAGGGAAAATCAATTATAAAATACTGCAATTTCAAAATATATTGGAAAAATTAGAGAAAAAAATAAAGAAAATTCGAACGTGGAAAGGAACTGCCAATTTTCTCTAAATTTTTTTTTTTCTAGAGAAAATGTAATTAGAGAAAAATTAAAGAAACTGCGAAAGTTTTTGAAAAAATTAAAAGAGAGTTGAGAAAGTTGTATTTTGGAGAAAAAAATCAATAAATCATTGCAATTTCAAAATGTATTATTTAAAGAAAAATAAGAATATCGTCCTTTAAAGAAAATCAACATTTCTAGAGAACGTTTTAAAATAAGACTTGTAGAGAAATTTACGGAATTTCCATTATTTTTGCCTGAAAATTAAAGACCTTTCTAAGAATTACATTTTTGGAGAAAATTTAAAAATTAACCTTTTAGAGAAAAAAATTAAAGAAATGCATTTTCTTTAGAAAAATAAAAGCACCGAAAGATGGGAATTGATATATGATCGATACGAATGAAATTTAAAATCGTAATCGTTAAAATAATTTTTTTTTTAGAGAAAATTAAAAAAATTTCTGCCGATTTCAAAAACGTCAAAAATTCTCGGGAAATTAAAAAGAATTGCAACAATCTCCGAAGAAAATTTGAGGGTGGAAAGCAAAACAATATTTTTTTAGAGAAAATTGCATTCTTAGAGAAAAATTAAAGAAAATTGCGAAAATTTTCGGAAAAAAATGAAAACAGAGTTGAGCAAAGTTGCATTTGGAGAGAAAATCGATTATAATAAAATACTGCAATTTGTAAACGTATCGGAAAATTTAGAGAAAAATTTAAAAAAATGTGTTTTTTAAAGACAAAATTAAAGAAAATTAACATTAAAAAAAACCTGTAGAAAAATTTACAGAATTGTAATTATTTTTGGCTGGCAAAACGTTGGAATGGATAAATAATTAATTAAATAAAAATCAGAAGAAATTAAAAGAAAAATGCGTCTTTTAAAGATAAAATTAAAGAAAATTAACATTAAAAAAAACTAGCAAAAAATTCACAGAATTGCAATTATTTTTGCCTGGCAAAACGTTGGATTAGATAAATAATAAATTAAATAAAAATCAGAAGAAATTTAAAGAAAAATGCGTCTTTTAAAGACTAAATTAAAGAAAATTAACATTAAAAAAAACTTGTAGAGAACTTTACAGAATTGCAATTATTTTTGGCTGGCAAAACGTTGGAATGGATAAATAATTAATTAAATAAAAATCAGAAGAAATTTAAAGAAAAATGTCTTTAAAGATAAAATTAAAGAATTAGCATTAAAAAAAACTGCAGAAAAAATTCACAGAATTGCAATTATTTTTGGCTGGCAAAACGTTGGAATGGATAAATAATTAATTAAATAAAAATCAGAAGAAATTTAAAGAAAAATGCGTCTTTTAAAGATAAAATTAAAGAAAATTAACATTAGAAAAAAACTGCAGAAAAATTCACAGAATTGCAATTATTTCTGGCTGGCAAAACGTTGGAATGGATAAATAATTAATTAAATAAAAATCAGAAGAAATTTAAAGAAAAATGTGTCTTTTAAAGATAAAATTAAAGAAAATTAACATTAGAAAAAAACTGCAGAAAAATTCACAGAATTGCAATTATTTTTGGCTGGCAAAACGTTGGAATGGATAAATAATTAATTAAATAAAAATCAGAAGAAATTTAAAGAAAAATGCGTCTTTTAAAGATAAAATTAAAGAAAATTAACATTAGAAAAAACCTGCAGAAAATTCACAGAATTGCAATTATTTCTGGCTGGCAAAACGTTGGAATGGATAAATAATTAATTAAATAAAAATCAGAAAAATTTCAAGAAAATGCATCCTTTAAAGACAAAATTAAAGAAAATTAACATTAAAAAAAACTTGTAGAGAACTTTACAGAATTGCAATTATTTTTGGCTGGCAAAACGTTAGAATGGATAAACAATTAATTAAATAGAAATCAGAACAAAATTTAAAGAAAAATGAGTCCTTTAAAGACAAAATTCAAGAAAATTAACATTAAAAAAATTGTACTTACCCAGGAAACCAAGAAAATTGTTTAGATGGCTCTCCCACCGTATTGTAATTATCAGCCGTTGATACTGTTATGGTCTCATAAACCTGTCCACCTAATTTTCCCCCAAAATTTTAGCTCGAAAATACCGTTTCAATCGCATTTACCTTACCGGGATTGCAATAGTTGCTTTGCACACCTTCCCTAGACATGGCGAAGACGTCACTCTGCTTCGCTATCTCAATACTGCATCGACCACAAATCAAACTCCTCTCCAACTCCAGATACCTCAACTCCAGCCTAACCTCTCCAAAACCGTGGGACATTTCAATATTCCAAACGTTCCTCGTGCGTCAACTGGTAATTCTGCACGAACCAATAGGAAAGTGATACCGGATCTTGTGGGAGATGATCTTTGGGGTAGAATTTTGCCAGAGCCTCGGAGATTAAGCCGACCAGATATGATAATTCGTTGTGGTCGTAAACCCAACTGGCGTAGGGATATTGGCTCAAGTGATACCTGCGAATCGAATCGTTAAAAATGAGAGATTTTTTAACGAGAGGGGAAAATATTGCCTTCGATATTTGTAATTTCGTAACGTGTTTTGATGATCGTTTTTGAAGTCGTTCGCCTCATTCTCAACGATTGTAGTTGAGTGTTCGCGATGGGGGATTTTACGTCGGGTTCGCCAAGGATTCTGACGGTGAGTTTGTGCATCCTGGCCCAGGGATTTCCTGTTATGGTGTCCGGAAGGATCTTGCATCTCTGCCGACCTTTCGCTTTTAGATTTATCGTGTTTCGTCTGGTGCTAGTTTCGTAAACTTCCATGATGACGCCGTATTCGTAGAGTTTTCTGTTGACTTTGCTGAGGATACGACAAATTTCTTTTTTTTTTTTTTGAAAAATTAAAATAAGGGAAAACAGAACTTGTACGAAACATATCTATTTTTTAAAAATTAAATAAATTACGGAGGAGAAATAAATAAATAAATAAAATTTGAGATTAAATGGAGGGGGGGGGGAACTTGAATGCTCGGAGATTTTATTTATTAAATAATGATTTTTCGAATCGCATTAAAATATCATGTTTTCTATGCGATTCAAGAAATGTTACGGTAAAATTAAATTCGACTTAAAGTTGTCACAATGGGACAAAATTGAAAATTTTAAAAATTCTGAAGAAATTATTATTAAAATTATTTTTTTGCAATTTTTAAACACGAAAAAAAAATGCAAATTTTAAATAAAATTAAAAAAAGAAGAAAAAGACCAACGTGAACACGCAGTAAACATTAAAATTTTTAAAAATTTGAAGAAATTAGTAATCTTTTAAAAAAAAAAAAAAAAAAAACGATTTTTTAAAGAAATATAACAATAAATTCAAAATAAAAATTCTTAAAAATTTAGATAAACTTATAAATTTTATTATTCTTATTTGTAATTAAAAAAAAATGCATATCTAAAAAAAATTAAAAAAAGAGACGTAGAAAATCCTAAAAAAAATTTTTTTTTAAACAATAAATTTAAGAAAAATTTAAAAATTTTGAAGAAATAAATATTATTTTCAATTTTAGAAAACAAAAAAGCAAATCTAAATTTTTTTTTTATAAAATAATATAAAATATATTTTGTATGTTGTTTCCGAAAGACTAATAAAAAAATTGCAAAATTTAAAAAAAAATTATAGGAAATTCTAAAAGAATCCAACTTTTAGGAAAAAAAGAAATAATAAATAAATAAACTAAAAATAAAGCAGTAAAATTTGAAAAATTAATTTTGTTTTATAGGCCAAATTGCGATTCCGTTTAGGTATTTACTTATTTTTCTGCTACGCAAAAATTTGCATAGTTACAATGGCAAAAATACAATTTTTTTTTTAAAAAACCTGAAAAAAAAATCATAAATTTTATTTTTTGGGAATTTAAAAAAAAAAGTTGAATGAAAAACTAAATGCAAATTTTAGAAAACATTAAACAAAACATACATCAGCAATAAATTGATAAATTGAGAATTCTAAAAAAAATGGGGGGGGGAGAAAATACTGAAAATAAAAAAATTGAAAAATACTGAAAAAATTATAAACTTCATTTTTTCTTTTTTCAATTTTAAGAAAGGATTTAATGAAAAAATGAGAAATTTTTAGAGACAATTAAAATTAAAAAAATTTAAAAGAAAAAAGGAAAACAAAAACAAACGAATAAAATCTGAAAAATATGTATAACTTTCTTGTATAGCCCAAATTACGATTTCATTTACGCTGAAAAATAACTGTTGCGTAAAAAAAATCGTAATTACAATGGGAAATATTGTAAAAAATACAAAAATTGAAAAATTCTAGATAAATTCTAGCTTTTGTTTTATGACGATTTTAAAAAAGATTAAAAGAAAAATATGTAAATTCTAGAGAAATTAAAAAAAAAAACAAATTTATAGAGAATTCTAAAAAAAATCATTTTAGAAAAACAGAAAAATAAAAATGGAAAATTTGGGAAATAAATTGAGTTTTATAGGTAAAATTGGAAGTATATTTAGGAATGCATTTATTTTTCTGCAGCGTACATTTAAGGAATAAAATCTAACAAATTTTACAGAAACTATAAAGATCAGTAATTAAAAAATCTGTAAGTACAATAAACTATATTTACCAAAGAAGGAGTTATGTAATAGTTTTAACAATTGCAAATTTAAAAAAAAAAGTTAAAGAAAAATGGCAATTTTAGAAAAAAATTACAGAAATGCTGCAATTTTTAAAGAAAAAGTTAAAAAAAAAAGTTAAAGAAAGTTTTTTTTTTTGTCTTCTCATAAAGAAAATTTCAATAACTGTAATTTGTACGAAAGATTTTGGACAAATATTAAACACAATTTTAGAACAAAATTTTAAGAAAAAATATAATTTTTACAGAAAATTCTATTTGAAATGTACCAAATTATGGAGAATTATCATAGCAAAATAGAATTCACAATAAATTTGCCTTAATGCATGCAGATAATTTACTACAAAAACTATTTTAAATTACTTTTACTTACTCAGTGCATATCAGAGCAAACATATATCCCTTCCGCATACCCTCTAACAACTGATTCGTTTCGTAATCTCTTAGGACCAATGGCAAAGTAAACCCGGGGAAAACCAACGTGTTCGTATGAATAGCCAACATCGACGGTATCACCAGCCCTTCATCTAATATGGTATAACCGCCTACATTCTCCATACGACCAAGATACTAAGAGATAATCACAATTTATCAATCACACACTACAAGAGGATTCGCTTAACTCACTCTGTGTGTAGCTGGCAAGCTCTTATCGAACTCCCCTGATGTATCATTCTCGACGTTATCATCTGAAATACAAAAATACACTTCAAACTTGTACTTTCGCACGTTGGAGCTCTTCAAAGTGGAATTGAAACGAATTTCAACCTAATTCCGAATCGGACGATCCTGAGCTTTCTTCTTGCGGAAATACGATCCTTTGTCGGATGACTGAACGCCGCCTAGAATGGGAATTGTTGTCCTCTGACATTTTCGGGCGAGATTTGATTCTTTGCGCCGTTGAAAATGTTATGCATTTACGCGTGAGGTAGACGCATTATACGCTGTGACAACTTTGGTGTTTATTATAATTGGGTAAATCACCAATCGCTGAGATAATCTAACACGTCGTTATTTATTTAAATAATGCGATTACGACACGATTATTTTTAATATAAAGTGTTTGAATTGTTCTGCTGGAATCTTTTTATTATTGTAGGGAAAGTAGGAATCTGTTTTTCTAGTAAATGTCAAATTGAAACGACATCGATTTACGTGACATCTGTAGTTGATTTCTTTTTTTGTGGGAATAATCTTAAAAATTTGAAAATATGATGAAAAATAGTAACAGCTGAGAGTTCAATTTATTCTAAATTAAATAAATAAAAACCGGACATACAAAAAATAACGCAATAAATCGCTATAGAAAGTCTACATATGTATGTATCTCAAATAAAATACTAAAATATAGACCGTTTTAATAGAAAATACACAAAGATTCTACTAAAATGGGCGAAAAACACGCTTCTACGAGCTAATTCACCATGTTTTAAACAAGAAAATCAGCAAACTACCAAAGATATAATTGCGATACGTATAAAGACGCTAACCGGATAAAAAGCTTAGGAAAGCATGACTTACCGCAAGAAACGCAAGTTTTTAACTTTTTAACATTGGTGCAGAGGAAATTGATGACTGACATGGCCAAATCTTAATAAAAACGTTGGAAATTTAGACCGAGAGATTTGTTTTGATGTACATAACCTGGAATAATTCAATAGAATATCGATTGGACACAATTTAATTCGTATGTTCGCCGTACAAATGGCGTTGTGATCGATGCGGGAAATTCAAAATTTTTACTTTAAGGTCGTTAAGTTTTTAGCGTTTTAAAGTTGCCACAGGGGAAATTAATGACCAATCGGAAAAGAGGGTGCTTCGAAGAACTTTTTTTTTATTGGTTCTAGAGATTTTTCGCGGAAAATTTAAATTTCCTATTAAAAAAAAGCATCTTTTTTTAGTATCAAATCATTTTATTGTAATTATCTAATATTAACAGGCTACTTTATACATGAAAGAAAATCGAATTCATCATAAACACATTGTAATTATAATAGTATGTTGCATCGCTTAATGCAATAAATATTAATAATAATAATAATAATACTATAAATGGATCGTATTTAAATTTAATTTAATTATAATAAAAATTGCAATTAATTGTAATGAGTATTTTATTATTGCGTTAAAACTATTAATAATCAAAGAAAATATGAACGGTGCAAATGGAAGAGCGAAACTTATTTTTAATAACAACAATCATATACATATAAAAAAAATAAATAACGAATGAATTTTTCATTAATTTCTTTAACATTAATTAACCTTTTTCTTCTAATAAAAAAAAAAATGGACAGGGTGGAATGGGGTGGAGGGGGCGACGATCAAACCTTATATTAATAATTAATTGCTTGTTATATCATTTCCTTAATATTTACAATATTTACATTAAGAAACCTCAAAATATCTTAAATATTTATACGATAGCTGTACAACTTGCTATTTAAAACGGAAAATAGTACATACTATAATAATAAAAATTAAAACGAAATCAGGAATGAAAAAAAAAAAAAAAACAGCACCATAAAATATTCTTAAATCAAAACAAAAAAAAAATTAATTAACTTATTTGCTTACCTTAATCGAATCAAAATGAATAAAGTTAATAAAAAAATGTCATCCCGATTTTTTTTTTTTTGGCCAAATTCTGCATGTGGTGAGCGCTTCTTTTGTTTCACTCACATCTGTCAATGTCAAGTATATCGCAAATTACAGTTTTTAAAGGGGGGGTTTTGCATTGACACCTGTCAATGTCAAATTGAATTAATTCACAAAATTGCCGCTTTTAAGAGGGGAAGAAGCGGGTTTTTCTGATATCTGTTAATGTCAGCTGTCAATGTCAGATTGAATTGATTTATAAAAATACTGTTGTTTTTTTGTATTTAATTTTTTTAATTGCACTGTCTGAATGTCCATCAAACTAATTCACGAAATTGTCACTTCTAAAAGGGGTGAAGGGGGATATCCATCGATGTCAGCTGTCAAGGTCATACTGAAGAAATTTGGAAAAATATTGTTTTTTTGTCAATGTCATCTGTCAATGTCAAAACAAAGTAATTTAGAGAATTAGGGTGTTTACAATTTATTTGTACCATCGACACCTGACAAATAGGGTTAATTCTCAAAATGACTGTTTTCGAATGCGTTTTTGTTTTCATTGAGAGTTACTAATATTAATTGTCAATGTCACCTGTCAATGTCAAAACGAATTTTAATTTACAGAATTGGGGCGTTTACAATTTATTCGTACCATGACAACTGATGACAAATAAGATTAATTCTCAAAATGACTATTTTTGTTTTCATTGACAGCTATTAATATTAATTGTCAACGTCACCTGTCAATGTCAAAATGGACTTAATTCACAGATTTACCGCGTTTATGATTTTTTTTGTACAATTGTTATCTTACAAAAGGCGCTAATTCACGAATTTGCTTTCATTGACAGATATCAATATTAATTGTCAATGTCAAAATGAATTTTAATTTACAGAATTAGGGCATTTACAATTTATTGACCCATTGACAACTGACAAATAGGATTAATTCTCAAAACGACTATTTTTGTTTTCCAGTTGACAGCTATTAATATTAATTGTCAACGTCACCTGTCAATGTCAAGATAATAGAGCACTTGTAATTTTTTTTTGCACCATTATTACCTGACAAATCGGATTAATTCACGAATTTGCTTTCATTGACCAGATACCAATATTAATTGTCAATGTCATCTGTCAATGTCAAAACGAATTTTAATTTATAGAATTAGGGCGTTTACAATTTATTCGCACCATTGACAACTGACAAATAGGATTAATTCACGAAATTATTGCTTTCAAACGTTTTTGTTTTTGATTGACAGCTACTAATATTAATTGTCAACGTCACCTGTCAATGTCAAAATGGAATTAATTCACAGATTTACCGCATTTATGATTTTTTTGTTGTTTGTATCATTGACACCTGACAAGCCAGAAAAATTTACGAAATTACTGCTGTCAAACGTTTTTGTTTTCATCGACAGCTACACAGTCACCTGTCAAAATGTCAAAAAGGAATTAATTTACAGAATTATCGCGTTTATTTTTGCTAGAAATTCACAAGATTACTGCTTATACGGGCGGGTTAATTTCTCGACATCTATCAACGTTAAACTGTCACCTGTCAAACGTCAAAATGGAATTAATTCACAGATTTACCGCATTTTGATTTTTTTGTTGTATCATCGACACCTGACAAGCCGGATAAATTCACGAAATTACTGCCGTCAAAAACGTTTTTGGTTTCATCGACAGCCACCTGTCACCTGTCAAAAAGGAATTAATTTACAGAATTATCGCGTTTATTTTTGCTACCAATTCACAAGATTACTGCTTATACGGCCCTCGACATCTATCGACGTTAAACTGTCAACTGTCACCTGTCAAACGTCAAAATCGAATCGATTCGCGATTTCCCCCACTTTTTCGCGTCTAAGGGGGCGTGTGACCGCGGTTCGCGCGATTCCTGTTATTCCGGAAGTTGTTCCTGTTGTTACGGTTGAAGTTTCTACCCCTGCGACCGCCCGGTGGCCGATTATCGCCCCGATTGAAACGGCCGTCGCGATTATTGTTGAAGTTGCCGACGGGAGGGGGGCCGTTGTTGTCGGGGGGCGGAAAGAAATCGTCGTTGGCGAAATTGAAATTCTGATTATCGCACGGCTGCTGCTGTTGAGACTGCGCTTGTTGTTGTTGCTGTTGCTGCTGTTGTTGCTGTTGTGGATTCGGATTGTTAAAGTTGACGAAAGGGGGCGCGTTGCCCAGCAGGCCGCCGTTCCTCGGATCGAAGTTGATTTGAAAGTCGGGCGGGATGTTCGGTATACCGGGGGCGGCGCCTAAAAGACCGGGTTGGGCAACAGATTGTATCAGAACTTTCTTGAGCATTGTTGTTGTTGCGATTATTATTATTATTATTAATAAGAATATTGTTATTACCTTGTCCGAGGATGTTGGGATTGAGCTGCTGTCCGGGTAAAATCAGATTCTGCGCCGCTAAATTAGGATTCTGTAAAACGTTGGGGTTCAACCCCCCCATTTGAGTTATATTACTAATCGTCGACAATAAACTCAAAACGTTCGCGTTGATATTCGAACCGCCCCCTCCACCTTGATTCTGCATCAGACCCAACGCGTTCAAAATCCCCCCCAACACCTGTTCGTTACCCCCACCACCGCTGGTAGGCGTGTTCCCCACCGCTGCGTTCTGATTGGATAATTCCTGATTCAACATGACCTTCTGATTGCTGGTGAGGTTCTGGTAGAAACTGGAACCCTGTAGGACGTTCATCTGTTGCGCGTAGCTCATGACGACAGCGGCGGCGGCTGCGTTGTCGGGCTGCTTCGGTTCTTCCGTCTTTCGTATGCGTGGGTCGACGCGAACGGTGGGCGTGGATTTGGGACTCTGTTTCGGGCTGGCCGGACTGTCCTTCTCGTCCAGGTCGAGGCGGAAGATTTTCCGTAGGCGCGGATCACCGGTCGTCTGGGCTTCCTGTTTGCTGAGTTTGAGGCCGGTGTAGTCGGGTTTGGGTATGTCGATGAGGTGGACGGTCCACGTGACGTGCGGATGCGAATTGTAGCTGGCGTCGATTTCCGTCGCTGGAGTGTAGTTTTGGATCGCTTTGAACGGGAGAGTCAGATGTCGTAAGTCGACGTCCGGACGGCCGCTGGATGAGTTACCGCCTGAAATATTTGCAATTGAGGTTTCGAAAAATGTTGACGAATAATAATAATATGTAGCAATATAATTAGTACATAGATAGCAGGAATTCTGACGAAAAACCCCATACGATCTATAATGAGTTTCAATTCACTTTTTATCCCCACCACTCCTACATTTCCCCTTGGTCACGCCCACTCAGCGTCTTCTGATTGGTTGACGAGAGTGAGATATAGAAAACATCGTGTGCGACCCTTCGAAGAGAAACAGTTTAAACAGCTCTTGGAACAGCTTAAATAGCTCCTAGAACTGATTAAACTGTTGGAACAGCTAAAGAACACCTGTTTACAACTACGGAGTATTGAAACTGTACCAGAAACTATTTAAGCTGTTGCGGGAGTTTTTAAATCGATCCAGGAATTGTTTAGCGTTCCAGGAGCTGTTAAAATGTTCCAGTAGGTGTTTAAACTAGTCCAAGACTTTAAGCTGTTCCATGAGCTATTTAAGATGTTCCAGGAGCTATTTCCACTGTTCCGAGCTATTTAAGCCGTTCCAGAAGCTATTTAAGTTGTTGTAGGCGCTGTTTAAGATGTTTTAGTACGTCTCTAAATTAGTCCAGCACTTTAAAAGCTGTTCCAGGAGCTGTTTAAGACTATTCCATGAGCTATTTAAACTGTTGGAGGAGCTATTTAAGCTGCTCCAGGAGCAGTTTAAGATGTTCCATGAGCTATTTAAGCCGTTCCAGAAGCTATTTAAGTTGCTCCAGGCGTTGTTTAAGATGTGCCAGTACGTCTTTAAACTAGTCCAGGACTTTCAGCTGTTCCATGAGCTGTTTAAGCTGTTCCAGGAACCGTGTACGGTGTCCCAGGAGCAATTTGAGCTGGTCCAGCAGCTATTTAAGCTGTTTCAGGAGTTATTTCAGCTGCTCCAAGGACTGTTTAAGATGTTCCAGTAGGTGTTTAAACTGATCACAAACTTTAGTCTGTTCCATGAGCTGTTCAAGTTGTTTTAGGAAGTGTTTAAGATGTTCCAGTAGATATTTAAACTGGTCCAGGTCTTTAAGCTGTTCCATGAGTTATTTAACATGTTCCAGGAGCAATTTAAGCTGTTCCATCACCTGTTTAAGATATTCCAGTAGGTGTTTAAACTAGTCCAGGACTTTAACCGGTTTCATGAACTATTTAAGCTGTCCCAGGAGTTGCTTAAGCTATTCCAGGTGTTCCAGAAGCTGTTTATAATGTTCCAGTAAGCGTTTAAGCTGGTCCAGGAATTGCTTAAACTTTTCCAAGAATAGCTGTTGCTATGATGCCGGCACTCTCAAAAACCTCAAAGAGGATGTCAGGTGAGCGTAGCCAAGGTAAAATGCAAGAGTGGTGGGGATAAAATGTGAATTGAGATCTTATAAGATGTTGCGCCAGAACTCTTGTAGATATTTAGACATTGTCACGTACAATATAACAGAAATAAACATACATAAAGGAGTTTTGAAGAAAATCTGATGTAAAATCACAAATTTTAGAGAGGTTTCGAAAAAAAAAAAGGTAAAATTTTGAGATTTCAAAGAATTTATGGATAATTTTTCTAACTTCAATGAAATAACAAAATCTAGGGAAACTTCAGAGAGAATCGTAATATTTGGAAAAATATTATAGAAAAAGTTAAGCTAAAAACTGTAATCATAAAAATTAATTAAAAAATTGCAAATTTTATGGAATATGTACCTAAACAACAAGATTATTTAAGCAAGAATCACAAATAAAGATAATATTCGAGACATACAAAGATATTATAAAATCGAAAATTATTAAATGAAGAAAGCATAATATATATTACAACACACAAATTTAGCGAGATGTTCCAATTGAGTTCTAATCTGATAAGACTAAATCCAATAAAATTTTGCATCGATTAAATTATAGGTACTTACATAACAGACTTAAGTACTTACTCAATGACATTTTCACTTCTTATTATCAGAATTTTCCGTCAAAGTCAAATCATTTTACAGTAAAAAACCCGAATCACTTTTTATAACCTTATCAGTTTGACAGATACATTTCAATTGTCTGTCAAAGCGACGCTATTGGGAGATTTTATACGCAGTCAAGGCACTCTATTATTCGGTTCAAAATTAGGAAGAGCGGTCCAAATTATTCGCGCCAAAAAGCCAAACTCTCGTGACTGGATGTCATATATAGAGGGCTAATTTGGTTGTATGTGATAAATTGTATTTTTATTGAAAATTCAGAAGGGATTTTATGAAAAATGATAATTTCTATAGAAGATCACTGTTATCACTTCTTATTATCAGAAATTTCTGTTAAAGTCAAATCATTTTGCAGTTGTAGAAAACCCGAATCACTTTTTATAACCTTATCAGTTTGACAGATACATTCTAATACTTCAATTGTCTGTCGAAGCGACGCTATTGGGAGATTTTATATGCAATCAAGGCACTCTATTATTTGATGAAAATTAGAAAGATCGGTTCAAATTATTCGCGCCAAAAGAGAAATTGTTTTGATTGGATCTTAACCTAAATATGATAAGTTAATTTGAGGTTATTGGAAGACAGGATCGGTTATATGCTAAAAATTACATTTTTGACGAAAATTTAGGCTGGATTTTATGAATAGTGATGATTTGATGGTCAATTAATAAATCGTAATACCATTGTTTATATACATACTAGTTAGTCAACCTTATTGACAAAATTAGTAACGGATTTTTACAGTTTTGGACAAAAGCGGTAGGATGCAGCACGACCGTTGGATGCAATCTTTCGATTTAAATATAAGTTTTATAGTTACGACTACGAACTTAAAAGATGGCCCTCTTCGTGTCGCAAAAATATTATTCAATTGCAATAAGGTTTGTTTGTTGGTCTGTCTAACAGATACAAGGAATTTTACGCATGTTGTTTTATTTTAGTTGAGATTCGCTCTCAAGTTACTCTAATGAATCAGTAGATACTGCTCCAAGCACACAAATAAACAAGACTATTAACAAACAGCATACATTGATGACGCGTTCGCGCTCTTTCTCTTGATTGGCTGAAAAGTTACGATGTAACCTTGTATATATAGATGTTGCCCCAAGGTTACCTCGTAACTTTTCAGCCGCTCAAGAGAAAGAGCGCGAATGCGTCTCATGTATGGTGTTTTTATAAGTAAAGTGGTGCACATATGTAAAATAAATGGCGATTTGTACCCCAAGCTACATATTATTCATTATATAAAAAACGAATTTCTATTATTATGTAATTGTAAACATAAGTAAATCAAATAAAAATGTTTTTGTGATATAAGAAAACTATATACATAGAGACTTATACATTAAATTTAGAAACTAAAGAAAAGTCAAAAAGTAAAGTAAAACGACTTATAGTAGGCTACATTTTAAATTTCAAATTTCCCGCCTTTACACCAGCTGAAGTTAGCGATAGTACCGCTATACACGGGAAAAGCGAAGATAACAATAGGAGAGAGGAGGAGAAGAAGGTTTTCGTATATACGTTCGAACGAAAAACTCGCGTTTTATTAAAATTTTAAATATAAAAAGGCCATCGAACTACAGATTATATATTATCAAACTAAATACTTATTCTTCTTAATAAAACAAACACTTTCTGTATTATATAATCATAAGCATAAGTAAATTAAGTTAACAAAACAACTTATTAATTTAAAAACTAAGAAAATAAAAATTGAGAAGTAGATTTATGTTTTTTTTTTCTCGACAAATTTTCGTCCTTTTAGATTTCAACTTTTCTCTTTTCAGTGATTTTTGTTTTAAGTTTAAATATTTTATTCTTAAAAGAAAAAAACCTCAATTTAGAAAATTGTTCAATTAATGTTTGTCAACAAGAACGTGCCTTGCAATATACTTTCAATTTCTTTATATTTATAACAGAATACCTCAGAATTCTAATCTTCTAATGTAAACAAACACGAAATTATCGCGAAGTGCGTCATCACAGCGTCACATGCATCCACCCTCCCTTTTCCCCGGGCACACAATTCGCCAATGCAATAAATCACCGATACGGATTCCGTCGTTTCCGCAGATGGATAAACACAAGAATCTGTCTCTCACTCTGACGAGATACCTGTTATATTTATCACGTTTTCAAATCATTTACATTCACCGATAGTAGTGCACCACTTCCGGAGCAAATAACTTTATTTTTCCGAAATGCATTACGTTGACTAACTAAATAAATTTAAACAATGCCAATGCCAATAAATCACCGATACGGATTCTGTCGTTTCCCCAGATAGATAGATAGAACACAGAAATCTGTCGTTCTCTCCAGGTCGAGAACTGTTATATTTACCGCGTTTTTCAAAATCAGTTACATTTCACCGATAGAGTGCACCACTTCCCTGAGCCAATACCTTTATTTTTTCCGAAAATGCATTACGTTGACTAACTAAATATATTTAAACAATGCCAATGCCAATCAAATCACCGATACGGATTCTGTCGTTTCCGCAGATAGATAATAGATAGAACACAGAAATCTGTCGTCTCTTTCTGGTCGATATACCTGCTATATTTACCGCGTTTTCAAATCAATTTACATTCACCGATTGAGTGCACCACTTCCCTGCGCAATACTTTAGTTTTCCGAAAATGCATTACGTTGACTAACTAGATATATTTAAACAATGGTGATATATAAAAATTCAGTTTTACTCACCTCTAAGATCCAAATCGCCAAAATTACTCCTCAAATCCATATCTTTCTCCATTGATCTCAAATCCACGTCCCTCTTATCCTGAGCATCTGTATCGATACTCCCCTGCTCATATATGCTGATCTTCTCCGGTTTCACCTTATCTTCCGTCGAAGACAACCTGGCTTTCCGGGGATCCAATCGTATGGGTTTCACCTCTTCCGGAACAGGAGCAGTACCGGCCTGGCGTGGATCCTTCGGCTTGCCCGAATCCTTGGGAGAAGAGCTGGCCGGGTTGGGGTTATTCTGTCGCATGGAGCTCAGCAGCTTCGTCACCTCTTCGGAAATGTTGATCTTCGACAAGTCACCGAAGTTCATCAATTCAGGCGGTTTCACCACAGTCGGAGTTGTATTCTGTTGCGATTGTTGTTGCTGTTGTTCTTCGTCTCGATCTTTCATGTCTTCGTCACACTTAATTGTTAAACGGCCTTCGTTCGAGTCATCGGAATACCAATCGATGTTACTTTGTTCGGAATCCGATTGATCGTCTCGTTGTTCCTGCAGCAGATTCTCCTTCTGTTGCGCTTGGATTCGCATGTACAGTTCTCGTTGCCTCTTCGGTAGATTCAACGGGATGTCTTTCGTTTGGAATCGATCCTTCTCCGGTTCATCGTTGATAACGATCTCCAACTTATCATCTCCATCGTCTTCAGTTGCGCTTTGGTGCTGCAAGTTGAAACTCTGCTGTTGCCGTATATCGATATCCTGCTTTACGAACAGTTCTACCGGCTGTTGTTGTCGAGTATCGACATCCATCTTACGTATATCGACATCTCTCCCGGTTATCGATTCTAAATTATTGTGATTCCGGATGTCCATATCACCTCGGATGCTTCGAATGTCCACATCCATCCTTGTCGGATCGACACCACCAAATCCAGCTTCCCGTTTGTACTGTTCGATGTCGACGAATCGACCGTCCTCATCGGCTTTCTGTAGAGTTAAAGTCGTGAGCACGTTCGGCTTGCATATCATGGGTTCTGGGGTTGTTGTGTCGGGATCGGAGGCAATGTTCTCATGTCCACATCACCATTGCTGCTCAATGGAAGATTTGGTAGGGTTCGCATGTCTAGATCTTGGTTCTGCTGGAACGGATGGTGGAAATTGGCTTTTGATTGGCCCTTCCGTTGTTGTTGATCTTGGAATAGCTGCTGTTTGTCGTGGGATTCCGGTTCTTGCCAACGGGACGGTCTGTTACGGACCGGTTTGTCGGGTTTGTCTTTCTTCGAATCTGTTGGGCGGTGAATTGGGACAATTTTTTATAAATTAGAAAAAAATTTTTAATCAAAAAATTCGTTAGAGAAAATTTAAGATAAAATTG
This sequence comes from Protaetia brevitarsis, assembly GCA_004143645.1. Lineage (NCBI taxonomy): Eukaryota > Metazoa > Arthropoda > Insecta > Coleoptera > Scarabaeidae > Protaetia > Protaetia brevitarsis. Next base: position 124,801 of record RXPK01002114.1, read on the forward strand.
ATAATTTTAAAGATAATGGCAGTAGGATTTAGTAATTTTTAGAGAATATTAGAATAACAATTGAATTATATATTGCAAAATTTAAACAAGTTCTAAAATTTAAAGAAAAGAGAAAATAATAATTTTAGAGAAAATGGCTGGAAGATGTGGTAATCTTTATAGAATGCTGTTATAGTAAGAATATTCAGTTGCCGATAGGAAAACTTGAAATTGATGTAAAAAAATTATAAGTGGTGCTTTTAGAGAAAATTTAAAGATAAAATTGATAATTTTAGAGATAATGGCAGTAGGAGTAATTTTTAGAGACTATTACAATAACAATTGAATGATATATTGCAAACCTTAAAGAAGTTCTAAAATTTAAAGAAAATAAAAAAATTGCTAATTTTAGAGAAAATGGCTGGAAGATATGGTGATCTTTATAGAATGCTGTTACAGCAAGAATAATCAATTGCCAATAGCAAAACTTCAGAGAAAATTGATGCAAAAAGAATTATAAGTGGTTCTTTTAGAGAAAATTTAAAGATAAAATTGATAATTTTAGAGATAATAGCAGTAAGATTTAGTAACTTTTAGAGAATATTGCAATAACAATTGAATTATAGATTGCAAACTTTAAACAAGTTATAACATTTAAAGAAAAGAGAAAAATACTAATTTTAGAGAAAATGGCTGGAAGATATGGTAATCTTTACAGAATGCTGTTATAGTAAGAATATTCAGTTGCCGATAGCAAACTTTAGAGAAAATTTAAAGATAAAATTAGTAATTTTTAGAGAATATTACAATAACAATTGAGTTATATATTGCAAATTTTACACAAGTTCTAAAATTTAAAGAAAAGAGAAAAATGCTAATTTTAGAGAGAATGGCTGGAAGATATGGTAATCTTTACAGAATGCTGTTATAGTAAGAATATTCAGTTGTCAATAGCAAACTTTAGAGAAAATTGATGCAAAAAGAATTATAAGTGGTTCTCTTAGAGAAAATTTAAAGATAAATTTGATAATTTTAGAGATAATGGCAATAGGATTTAGTAATTTTTAGAGAATATTACAATAACAATTCAATTATATATTGCAAATTTTAAATAAGTTCTAAAATTTAAAGAAAAGAGAAAAATGCTAATTTTAGAGAAAATGTCTGGAAGATATGGTAATCCTTACAGAATGCTGTTATAGTAAGGATATTCAGTTGCCAATAGCAAACTTTAGAGAAAATTGATGCAAAAAGAATTATAAGTGGCTCTTTTTAGAGAAAATTTAAAGATAAAATTGATAATTTTAGAGATAATGGCAGTAGGATTTAGTAATTTTTAGAGAACACTACAATAACAATTGAATTATAGATTGCAAACCTTAAAGAAGTTCTAAAATTTAAAGAAAAGAAAAAAATGTTAATTTTAGAGAAAATGGCTGGAAGATATGGTAATCTTTACAGACTGCTGTTATAGTAAGAATATTCAGTTGCCGATAGCAAACTTTATAGATAATTGATGCAAAAAGAATTATAAGTGTTTCTTTTTAGAGAAAATTTAAAGACAAAATTGATCATTTTAATAGCCGTAAGATTTAGTAATTTTCAGAGAATATCGCAGTAAGAATTCAATTATAGATTGCACAATAAAAAAAAATCTAAAATTTAAAGAAAATTAATGCAAACATTTCTCTAAAAAAAATATGGACAATTTAAAGAAAAAAGAAATGTTAATTTCTAAGTTAAGGTTTCTTTTTTTAATGCAACTTTTAATAAATAAAAAAATCAAATTCATAGATTAATTCTATGAAAAAAATCATTCTATAAGGAGAAATCATTTAGTTATTTTAAAAAGAAAAAAAAAAAAAATGGAAAAGATAATTATAGTAAGAATTAATCAATGAAGAACAACAAATCTTTGGATTTTTTTTTAGAGGAATTACCAGATTTTTATGCAAGCTACACTAAGATTGCTATATATGTAAGAAGCTGCGATTTAAAAAATTTTAAAGAAAGCTGCAAATGTTAGAAAAAGTTGTAGTAAAATTGTTAGAAATCTTCAAGGAATTTTTTTTTTAAATTTAAGAGTTAGGGGACAAAAAAATTAAAATTTAACGAAAAACAAGTAATTTCAAAGAAAAATTGCAAGCAAAATGATTTAATTTTCTTTTAAATTCCGATTTAATCACTGAATAAAAAAAAATCTGAATTGAAGATGGGCATAACGGAGCGAAACATGTATTGTTCAAAATATATTGATTGGATTTCAGCTTATTTATCTTTTACAATTTATTTAATTTTCATTTAACTCACCATCATGCAACATATCCATAGGTGGCGGTATACTGAGATCAAACAGCGACGGTATCAAACCGCCCCCTTTGCTCTGCTCCCCGAAATCCCCCTTCTTATCCATGCCGTATTTGCCCTCGAGCTGCTTCTGCGTCTGGTTGATCTTGAACGCGGCCTCCTCCCGATTCATCCTGGGAAAACGGCCCAAGATATCCTTGGGAGCTGTCTCTATATGCTTAAAAAGGATCTGTTTCAACCCTGCAAGAACGAACGGGCATTAGTCGATTGCCAAAAAAAAAAAAAATACGGAATAAGATATAAAATGGATGAAGAAAAAGAAAAAATCAAAAGTGAACTCACTTTCGCTTAGGGGCTTCCCGTGAGCAAATTGCCAGTTGTCGCCTTCCAAACACGGCTGACCTGTATGGTAGAATTTGCATGGAAAATCGGAATGCATGTAAAGACATTTGTCACCTTTGGCGCAACAATCGTTTAAATAAAATTTACAAAGCTCCCATTTCATGGGCGGTTGTGATTCGTGCGAGTACTGACAATCCTCCCCCTGGAAAAAAAGATATTTAATTAATGAATATAAATATTATACATACTTCGATACGTCAATTTGAATAATTTACAAACAATTTTCGTAAATATTTTATAAATTAAAACGAGAAAATTTTACAAATACAATTTATAAGTAAATTGTTATTCTTTTAGATAAAGAATTCTTTTATCTTGCAGAATACGCCTCTGTAACTTTTTACGGAACGAAAAAGTACAATTCACCTCATTAGATGGCACCTATGTTTAGGAGTCTTAACAAATCTTACGCATTACCAATCTTAACAAGAAGGTAGTAGTATGTTCCAACACAAATTCCGAATTAATTCTCGTTCGTTCGAGTTTGCGCATATTCACTTTTTTTTTGTTCCACGAGAAGAAGTATAATTCGGGCTTTTGTGGGATGTGACGCAAAATAAAGCGTTGTTTCATTTCATTGCTATATCTATTATAAAACAAATTAGTAAGCTTGATTTTAATGAGTGAAGAATCGTAATTTCAGTATAATAATTATATACATCATGTGTAAAAGATGTGTTGGATAAAGGTTTGCAATAAATATTTTTTTAGCTGATTTATAACAGATTTATTTATAACTTGGGTAAAGATCTAAAATATAACAAAAAATAAATTCTTTTCAAATGAAAAGCTGAAAACTTGGATTCTTAATCGTATGTGTATGAAAAACATGTGCCAGTACGTTTTAATAATGATTCAAACGGGATTATATAGTTACAATGGCATTTGTGTTTTTTTAAGTTCTAATATTGCGTATGGAATTGTTTTATTTCCATTAACTTCTGTTTTTCCACTTCTAACCTTCTGTCATTTATTTTTTCGCCGTTTTTTCTATGTATTCGATTTTTCTTTTGTATATTCACTTCAAATCTGCTTCGAATATCTTCAATCACATCCATCATATTTTTGTCTTCTTTTTTAAATTTCTTTCGCTTTATCATTCCTTGTCTTTCTTATCTATTTTATGATTCTATCTGTACTAGTTGTGGCTACTTAATTTCTACGTTCATTATCTTTATTTGTTCTCGATCATACTATATTTTCCTCACCGCTTTCTAATAAAATGAAGTGACGATAATTTTTCTTTTTTTCCAATAATGTCTATTTATGTGGCGTATTCAAAAACTTTTCTACTGTTTCCAGTATTGTTTTGTTCAGCCGAATGTTTTTTATAATTCTTCGTCAATGTTTTGAATCTGTTTTCGCAATGATATTCCTCATATTCTTCATTAGTTTTTTTTTTTTAATTCACTGAAAATTATCTTCCACATATTTTTTTCTATTTAGCTTTGGATCTTCTGTATTTAATTTTATACGTATCTAATAATTTCAATGTGGCAAATATTAATGAGTAAGCGT